>JAULKK010000009.1:5582968-5593033 GCA_032355705.1 Rubia peregrina
TGTATCTCACTTCAAATTATTACTCAAAGCAGGTAAGGGTGCTTCTGAGTCAAGCTTATAATGTTTCCAAGCTTTGGGATGATGCTCCAGTCATTGTTTGTGGGGATTTTAATAGCACTCCAAAGGTGCGGCTATAATGTTTTCACTTCCTTTTGACAAGTTCACTTATTTTTCATTTCTGGTTACTCGTGCTAACTGTTTTCTGGGACTACTTCTAGTAAGTAAATTCCATTTTTGGCTGCATTTATTAGCAAATGATTTAAGAGTCCGTTAAATATTTAAATAACCTTTTTGATCATTCACAATGCTAGGATGATTAGACCTTTGAATTTTAAAACAAGTTTTTTTTTAAAAAATAAACCACCTTTAGAGGTGGGGGTTCAAAGGACCCTAATAGATTACTACATGTAATGTATAGTGTTTCACAAATCATTATAAGTTGAGGAAGGATTGGTCTTATTGATTTGTGGGACAAACCATCATATTCAGTCCCTTAAATTTGTGGAATATATCTTTTGATTCGTTTATGAACTTTTAGTGCAGAATTTGTCTATAAATATCAGACGTATTTAAATTAAATGACTGATTATTGATTAAAGAGTTAAATATTCTTTTCCAATGAGGAGCAGACATATTTTCAAATATCATTTATATGGAATGAGTAGTTGCTCAAGACCAACATGCCATTCACAGATAAAGCTAAGTTAAATTTCACAAACTTTAGGGAAAAATAAATTATTTTTGAAACTCAAGGGACTGAAGTAGTCTGCAGTCTGCACTAATATGTACGGAACCAAAATTGGACTTTACTCTTTCCTTTTGTCTTGTATCTATGCTCATTCTAATTTGACTTTTTTGGCTTCTGCATCAGAGTCCATTGTACAACTTCATTGCCGAAAAGAAGGTCAAATCCAAGCTATTGTAAACTGCAGTTTCCGTTTCAGTTTCACAGCCTGATATACTGTCTATCCTTCCATTCTTTACTCTCAGCTCTACACTCTTCCCCTTCAATCTTGTCCTATATTCATATGCAGTTTTGGAAGTTTGCTCACTTCTTTCTTATGATGCCGCAGCTAGATATTTCAGAACTTCCCAGAAACGAGGTTTCAGGGCAGGCATCAGCATTGTTGCCATCTAACTCTATATATGGGTCTGAATACTTCTCTCTAAGTTTCTATCTTTTAAGGCCATCATTAGAGATTTTGCTGTATTTATATGACAATACTGCTTCAATATGATAGGGCTCAGTCTGCAGATAATTCTTCTCAAGGCTCACCCACACAAGTTCATGTAGGGTCGGAGAACTATGATTCTCCAGTACATAAGCAAAATTGTCCTGATGAAAGTTTTAAAAAGGGAACTTTTGCAGAGACCAACTTGTTTTTCTCTCCTGTTGTGGAAGAGGAGTGTTCCATTAGCATGAAATGTGCCGATGAGGAAGTTGCTAAACAACTTAGTGGAGGCAATCATGAGAATGAATCTACTTTAATTGGTTCTCAAAGTGCCTTGGGAGACACTCCAGGCATTTTGCTAGATGAAGCTGCATGCCTAGAAAGTTCTGTCAAGGATGCTAATCATGACTCCTCTTTATTGGATTTGAAATTGGAGAGCTTGTCCTTGGATGCGATTCTTGATGATAGAAAGGAAGGTAATGATAAAAGTGCTTTTATGCCTGTGATGCACTACTTTTCCATTGTAGTTTATTCCATTGAAAATCAATTTCTGAGGCCGTTGAGTTAATTACAGAACGTGCCAATTCGGATTGTGAAGGTCTCTATCCTCTGAATAACGCTGCGGGCAGAGATGCTAACAATACTTACAAGGATCAGTATAAGTATGATCCATCAGGTTGGACTCCTGGTGAAATAGAAGCTGCAACTGGTAGTTCATGTAGCATAGTAATGGAACACCCTTTGAAGCTACACAGCGTGTATGGAGATGTTGAGGTACATATATATTAATATACATGATTGATTCCTGCTATTTTTGGTCAGCATTCAATCATAGTAGGAACTGTTTGTGGTGAAGTTAACAAACTTATGACTTCGATTATGAAGGACTGTTATGGAACAAGAGATCACTCCGGAGAACCTTCTGTTACCAGCTATCACAAATGTTTCTTTGGCACTGTTGATTATATATGGTGAGCATCTTTTATTTACTACATGTCAATTGTGCCTTGTCTTTCGGGGGTAACTGTGCAGCACATCTCTTTTGGGGCTTAATTGTGTATAACACCATTTCAGAAGAGCTCAGATTTAAGTGGTTTTTAAGGCATAAACCACCAACAATGGTTAACTGTATTTGGATTTTGAGTTCACATTAGCTCATCCTTTCTTCAAATCTTACAGTGATAAAGCATAACTAGATCTTCTAGTCAATGGTTTTAAATACCACTATATAATAATCGGAAAGATCTTAGGTTGTCAAACTGACTTCATGGTGCTAGGGGTGCATAATCTCCTTCAGATTCCTGTTACCTCTCATCCGAAGCTGCACAGTTTTTCATATTTTTGTCACCTTACCTGCTTATGATTTTACATTTCAAATTTAGAAGTATTGGTTTGAGCAGAAGTCTGGTTTGCATTAATTTTTCGTCTATAGGCGCACTGAAGGTCTTCAAACGTCCAGAGTACTTGCTCCAATTCCGAAGCAAGCTTTGCAGTTGACACAAGGATTCCCAACAAAGGTATAACTTTATTGAGTTTCTGCTTGACTCTCAGTGGGGGAAAACAAGTTTGTAGTTTGGTCTTTTCTTTCCAATATTTTAACTGAAAATGCTTGGAACCTGTGTTTAGCAAGATGTACTATGCTGTGCTTTGTAAATTGGAAAATTTGCCTGAAAAAAGGGGGTTTAAATCCAAACTGGTAATAAAGGAAAGCAGCAACCTACCCATAGTTCATGTGCTTATGGCAGACCAACCTACCCTTCATTTAACTGGAAGATACAAAAAAGAACTGCATTCTCTGAGGAACTGTTGAAAAAAGGATGTGAAAGAAGATTTCTGCAGTCTGCACCAGCAAATGGCGATCATTTCTCTATGTTTGATTGACAGTTTTTTCTAACAATAAATGAGTTGTTAATGGATTGTAGCATGACATGAAAAGCTTCAGTTCCCTCTAAAATACAAGGATATTGGTGCTGTTTATGATTTTACATTCTCTATAATCAAGCATTTATTTCACCACGTGGACTTGGCTATGTGATCATCTACACCATTTGTATTTGGTCAAAACGGATTAATCATTTCTATTTGAATGTGACATGTCTAATTCAATCCTTTTTTTATATTTCTTTTCCTTCTTGGTTTGATCTGTTTTAGTAGTTCTATGTTTCCTATACATTTTAACAGGGCATCTAAAAGTTGCTACACCTGTCAAAACAATCCTAGATGTGTTTTATTGTTACTTTTAGATTTCATAGTAACACTGCATACTCTGTTTTAGTTTCATTTCTTGTAAATCATAGTTTCTAACGTTTTTCTGCACATCATGTATTTGGATTTTATACCTTCTGTCGACGAGAATTCTCTTACAAGAATAGCATATACTTAGGGATTACTTGTTGCAATCCTTTTTTTCTAATACTCGTCTTGTTATGGCTATGAACTTGGTTATATTGTGGGTTGCGAGGCTTAAGATTAAGGGTAGAGTTTTGGTGTGGATGTGTAAACCATTGTAAGAGTTTTGGTGTCTTTGGTAATTGGTAGTGTGAAACACACTTTTTGTTTTACTTTTGCTCGAACTTCCTGAATTTATATCGATTTGTTGTTTGTTTGAAGAAATGGGGAAGTGACCATATTGCTTTGGTTACTGAACTGGCCTTCAGCAACACTTCCAGCACAAGCTCTGAAGTATAATTACAGGATCAAGCATAGCGTTTGTGTTTAATTGTTCAGAGCAAGCACTTACAGGGTTCATTGTAAAGCGCTGTGTTGCATGTTTTTATGTACATGTAAAAAGAAATTATTGCGTAGCCATGGAAAAATGTATATGCAGCATGTGCACCCATAGGAGTAGTCTTTCTAAAAGTTGTGTAACTTATAGACTAAGGTTCTATGCTTGTGTATACTTTAGTTCGGATAAATTAAATTTCAGGTTCCGTGGAGTTCTTGAAAGGAAGTAAAATTAATAATTACTCACTGTGTTTTTTTTAACGGAATTATATTAATAGTAACTAGAAATTACAAACAGCTCTTCCTAGTTGAAGAGCATGATTATGAACTATAGAAAGATAATTTCTTCCTTACCTTCTCAACATAGAAATTAGTAAAATTCAGATTTAGATAAAAAAAATATATCATAAACTAAACTCTTAATTTCCTATGGTACTGAGAACGGGTCCTTTCAAGAAGAGGCAAGGATTGCCAAATCCGTAAACAAGGTAATGTCTTCTTTAAACTTCCTAGCTGTAGCTTGAATTGCTTTCCAACATGTCTGAGCTTCTGCTTGGATTGGCGATGTAGCAATGAAAAATTCAAAACCTGATAGGACGAGGCCACCTTCAAATCTCTGTTCCTGAAGTCCTTTTTCCATGCACCTGCTCCGATAGATTTTCCCCCGGAAAGATCCATCAAAGAACAACACTTGTGTTTGCGGAAGAACATCTTCCGAAAGAATCGAATGATGTAATTCCAGATGAATATGTGACTGGTGTTGCCTTGAATGTAAATTCACTAACTGTTGAGTCTCTTGTCTTGGATACTCCACGTCCTCATCAAGGTGTATGGAGTTTTGGTAGATGTTAAAACCCTCCTTCGCAGGATTCCAGTTCTGTATTGGAGATATGTCTTGGTTTCAGCTGGCTTTGGCATTTCTATTCTTCTAGATTTCCCATAAGACAAAAACTGATAGTTGTAAACAACTCATATGAGTGCTGTTTTTGTCCAGTTCTTGAACCATTCAGTTTGAAATCTCTGAGTAAAGTCAAAGCCTAACGATAATGCTCTCCAAATCCTTTTTGCAGTGACACATAACATAAATATATGATTTACATTTTCCCTCGATGAGTTGCATCTACTGCAGTAGGGATCTGAAGTGAGTTTCCTTCTGGTATCTGTTAAACTGTGTGGGCAGAGCTTTCTGTGGGAGTTTTAAGCTCCAGAATTTACTTTCAGAATTGTCATCATTTTGTGGCGGACGATACGGAGCAGTTGAGGCAAGATTCATTGCAATGTGATAACCCCTTTTCACGGTACGTTTGCCATTTGCACTCGGCTTCCATAAAACTTGGTCTCTCCCTTCAGGTGTTCTATTAATATGCAAGGATAAAATATGCGGTACTACGGAAGAAGGAAATAATGCTCTGATCAACGGCGCTCTCCAGGCTGTTCGGTGATATTACATGAGAGACCCCAAGGTCTGTGGAAGACTGAACCTCTGGGTTTAATGGAAAAGGAGTATTCTAATTAGGAATCTAGTCACCATGAAGATTGATATCCCGACCATTAACAATTCTCTATCCAAGAATATTTGTTTCGCCCATTGCACTGATTTCCATCCCCATGAATCACTTGATCCAGGCTTAGCATTTATGAGGTCTCTATCCCGCAGGTACTTTTCTTTATAAACATGAGTTAATAGAAACCTTTCATCTGCCAGGATCCTCCAACTCCAAGCATGTTTCGTAATCGGAGCTTTGTTCATACCCAATGCTGATCGTATGCATAAATCTCTATACATTTTTGATTTCGAAATGACATTCCATGATCTCCAATGAATCTTCCTTCCTTCAAAATCACCACCCCAGATAAAATTTGCAGTCATTTTTATCTATTTTGCTCAAAATATCCACTAGGATTCTGAATATTAGACAATACATTCTTAGCTAGTGTTATTCTACCCGGCATGTTCAACAGTTTTGCTTTCCAAGTACAATATCTATCTCTCCACTTCTAGACTAGATCTTGAAAGATACATTTTCCCCTCAATCTGAAGACAATATTGATACTAGGTATTTACCCCGTATACCAGCTCCATGAATATTAAAAGTATACTTGGTGTATTGTTGCTATTGAGGGACTACATTCAGACTATATTGAATTCCGCATTTTTCAAAGTTTAAACTTTGACCTAAGAACCTAGCATAGAGATCAATGGTCTTTGCCATTTCATTTATTGTCGGGTAGCTACACTTAAAGAATAGAATACAGTCATCTGCATATATAAGATGACTAATCTTCGGCCATTTCCTGGATATTTGCATCCTTATGTTGCTACTGCAGTTCAACCTTTCATCTAACCATGCTGACATGAATTGCAGGGCTAGGTTAAATAGATCAGGCGATAAAGGGCATCCTTGTCGCAATCCTTTATTGGGAGTGAAAAAAATTTGAACGCACTCCATTGACCACTACTTGATAAGTTACTGATTGAACATACTGCATTATAAGATTAACCCAGGAGGATGGAGAATTCATATGAGTTAGTGCTTTCTCCAGAAAACTCCAAGAAACCCTATCATATGCCTTACTCATATCCAATTTGATTGCAGCATATCCCCGATTCCCCCTCTAATGTTTCCTAGTAAACTCCAATACCTCATGAGCTAATAAGATATTCTCCGAAATATTCCTTCCCGGAACAAAGCCATTTTGATTTTCTGATATCAGGCTTGAAATATAATCCTTTAATCTTGTAGCTAGCACCTTCGCAATGACTTTGTATTTGACATTGCAGAGAGAGAGATGTCTGAAATCCGATGAATAAACCAGGTACCTCTTTTTGGGGATAAGGACAAATTTAGTTCTATTCCAGCTTATTGCATCAACTCACCATTCAATATCTTGAGGCGGGATTGAGAGAACTCTTGCCCTATGATGCTCTGGTATCTCTTGTAGAATCCAGGTGGGAGTCCGAATTCTCCAAGAGCCTTCCAAGAACCCATATCTTTTAATGCATTCCAAATCTCTTGTGAAGTAGAAGGTCTGGTACTTGAAGAGATCTGACTAGGTGAAAGCTTTCTTTTATTAGATGCCAAGAATTAATCTTCAGAATTATCTCCTGAAGGACTTGTAGGATACCGTTCAGGTTGAACATATATCTGCTTAATATCATCAATTATCATTTTTTGAATAGATTGTGAATCCATATTCCGTTAGCATCATAGATTCCTTGAATCCGATTTCTTTCCCTCCTCTTAGCCTCCCACTTATGATGAAGGAGGAATTCCTTTCTCCAAAATTTAACTAGCTCACCTTTGCTTTGTAGCCAATCAAATTTCTTCTGTTGCAAATCCTCTATTTGAGCTACTATTTCCTTTACTTTTGCTGCATTGTACTCCCTCTGTCCCAGTTATATATGCACACAGAGAAAAGGGAACAAAAATTATCATCCTTGTGAAAAGACCAAATTGCCCTTAAAAAACAACCAATTTCCAAACCCTCTCCGGTTCTTCTCCCTCCGAAATCTTCCAGAGCCTCCCTGCTTCTCCCATAATAATATCGTACACCTCTGCGTCCTTCATTAAAAAATTAAAATACCGGCAAGCTCGAGTTTGAAATGGAAAACTTTTCTTTGGTCTTCTTTAAGTACGAATTGGACTTTAATGGATTCTTCGGACTGCATGACAAGAGCCGGCCTTGGGAGCGGACATCACCATTGTAGTTGCAGATTCAAGAGAGTTGTGGATTAGGATTTTGATAAACATGTGGGGGTAAATAGGGAAAGGGATAATGGCGATGGATTTGTGGAAGGTAGGAATAGGAAGAAAAAAAGGGGCGCAATGGAACTGTAGAGGTTGCAATAGAGGAGGCGAAGACGAATGAAAGTTGAGGGAAGTTAGGAGGCAGCGACAAAGGATCTGTAAGAGCTTGTGATGCTGGCAAAAGGAAAATACTTTTTCAAAAATGAGAAAGAGGAAATAGGTTTGCAAAAGTTGTAGGGGAAACAAAAGTTGCAGAAGAGAAAAGGAGATATGGGTTTGAAAAAGTTACAGGAGAAGGGAAAAATTGGTTTCTGGTTGGTTCTAGAATGTAGGGTAAACGTGAGGGTAGAGAAGTCTTTTTGGCTAGTAAATATTTCCTAATGTGGAAAGAGTGCAAATAGAGCTGGGACATCCAAATAAGGAAATAGTGCAAATAGAGATGGGACGGAGGGAGTATAAAATATCTCTTTTCTGCCGCAGCTTTTGTAAATGAATATATAAATACTTAAATCTTTTATCAATGTTTCCAAAAGAATGAGAACTCCAGTTGCATAAGTGAGTGAGTGCCGTATCTAGTTTCATGTCCATGATATCCAGTTTTTCAACCTGATGTTGGCTCTAATCATTGAAAAAGCTCCATACTCTTTAAACTATCTGATTTGTGAATTCCTCTTTTGCCCAAAATTCTTCAAATCCCTTGATCTTTCTTAGCTTTTCATTACAATCATACAAATCCAGTACCAAAGGGCCATGATAAAAATATATAGTAGGAAGATTGTTTACCCTAGCTTGCAGAAAGTCTTTAGCCCATTCCGAATTCATGAAAGCTCCATCAAGCCTCTCTACAATATTATCTTGATAATCATTTTTATTTTACCAAGTATACCATAAGCCCTTGCTAGGGATCTCCTGAAGATTATGTTTCTACACCACTTTGGCAAGACTTGAAGAAGTTTAACTGGATACTGGAAGGTCACCCCTCTTATCATGTTGGTTTATAAACTGGTTAAAATCTTCTAGTAACACCATCAGATAACTACTAAATAAGTTCGATTCCAAAAGGGACTCCCAAAATAATGATCCCCCAAATCCGAAGGAGGACCATATACAAAACTAAGGCACCATTGGAAACCTAAAGGCCCGGTAACTAAGCAGGAAATAAAATTATACAAACTATCTAATATAGTAATACTAACAAAATCAGACCATAAAACAACTAATCCCTTGATCTTCCAACTGTTCCAACTATGTGCAGCTTTGAAAGAAACGTCTCAATTTTTTCTATAAACTGAGTTGTTCTTCAGTTGCCTTTGTTTCTGCTAGGCATACAATCTTTGGCTGCCATTTTCACATTAGTTGGTTGATCATCCTCTTAGTAGGGGTGTTATTGAATCCCCTACGGTTCCACATCAGGACTCTCATGGTTTCTTGGGGAGCTGATTTGGCACAGCTCCTGGAAGCCCCAAAGTTGTTGTATTCTGCTGTCTCTTCCTCTTCAATCCAACTTTGACATTTGTATTAATTCCTTCCCCTTCATTCTCCTAATTCCTCATGTACTTGTACTCCTTAAAGGTTGAATCTGCATAAAAGTAAAGCACCCAAACTCTCTTTTTACATGGATCTTGATATGAATCTCAAGATGCTCCAGTTTGTGCAGATGCATAAGCCATTCTCAATGCTGTTTCCCTTTCCTAAAGCTTTCCTCTTCTATAAGGAATAGGCTCTGATATACTTCTTTTATCAGTCTCCTCATTCTTTCACCTAAAAGTCATCGAAATTGTTGTTCCAGTTCTGTTCCATATGATTTTTTTTGTGAGTTGTGCTGATTATGTCTGGCCTCCTTGTTGTTTCCTTTCAAATTCATTTCTAGACCTCCAGCTTATTTCCCATCTTCAATTTGTTCCTTCTGAGAAGGTGCCTTAATTTCTGCATTTTAAGCAACTGCTGGTACTGAGCTCCAGTCATCATTTTCCCTATCTTTCTTGCCAGAGAGAGTGTCTGCTTCTGCTTCCCTTTATCATATTTCCTGATCCTCTGGTTCACACTTTTGTTTCCCGAATCACTACTTTCCTTATCTTGGGAGCTTGATATCACTATCATGGGCGGGTGCACTTCATTTTGATTGTTCACCTGGTTAAGACCCTGTGCATTCAGTTGTCCTTTTAGTTCTTCTCCTACAGGGATTTCATGCTCCATATGGACATTCTCCTGATCCCGAACTTCATTGATGGCCATATTATTCACCATATTGAGTACATGTTGATGAGACATAAAATGCATGTATTTTCCGAAGCATTTAACAAATCTTTTGTTATCTTTTTGTTGTAATATTGCTAGATTTAGGTAGGATTACATTATAAGGGGTTTGGATAACCGTTTTCGGTTTTCGTATCTAAATCCTTCATTTTGTAACCTAGTTT
>JAULKK010000009.1:5619284-5633424 GCA_032355705.1 Rubia peregrina
ATTCAAATATGTGGTCAAACTTTGATTCAGAATAGTGTCCAAAAAGCAATTCAGCAATTTATAGCGGGACGGAGGGAATATATTTTTTGTCTTGTCTTCGTTATTTCTGAAATAAAAAAATAAGGAGGATGCTTAATGCGTCCCCTAATTCTATATATATTTTTAAATTTATTTAATCTTAATTATTTATGTAAGTAAATAAATAATAATAATAATAAAGAGGACATTCAGCTAATTCAAATTTTGACTTTATTTTTTTGTCCTATTTATTTCAGTAAATTAAATTTAAAAAAATCAAGACGGCGCATTCAGAGAGGATTTCTCCCGCGTTCCGAACACCAAATCAATAGCCTTCTGTCGACCGTACCACGCCTTCTTGTACGAAATGGTCACTTTTAACTTCTTCACCACATGCTCTTGCACATCCTTGACCGTGAAGGAGGGGTTCGCCTCAATCTGATAGCGAATGGAACGAGCGATCATCAACGATGTCACATTAGATTTACCGTCTGATCGGCCAACACCAATACAAGAATGACTGCTTGCCCATTTGGTGATCTCCCACATCCTGTGGGAGGACTTCACGCTGGCTCTCACAATCCAGTGACAATTGCCACTTCCTTCGATGACTTCCCTACATTTTGCGTACCATGTACGCGATTTGCTCTCCACAACCCGATATTGCCTATTCATCTTCGAACTCCATCTAGAAATAGCTTCTACCAATTCTGGCTTACTCCGAAATCGCATACCCAAATCAACTTCTCCAATCGCTGGATCATAGTTAGGAAGTATTCTGCCACAATCAGTTGGGTCATATTCATCCTCATCAGGTCCCCCATAATCCCTAAAGAATGCTTTAGTATTAGGATTCCACATATGATGGAATGCAGTGGGAACTTTGTTCTTGTACCCCTCTAGTTCCTCATCATCCCCTCCCTTCGAATCAGCTGATAAAGATTGATCATCTTCACTTTCTGCTTCAAGTTCCCTACCTTCGCCTTCCTCATCATCAACATCAATCTTGCCAACAACACGGTCATCACCAGAACCAACAACATGCTCGCCATTTTTACCTACATAATCATCATCGTAGACATTACACTCTTCATTGTAACCACCATGTATATCAGCACTTGTGGACGGCTGGGTGCAGTTGAGATGGACATGCGATCTAGGTTGACTCGACTCACCAACGATAGGAGATTCTCCTAAACCCTGGCAATATTCAGGGGTTGGGAAGGTAGTGCAGGTTGTTGATGTATCTTTATGAACATTGCTCAACAGCGACATGAACGTGCCCGAGCCAACATCGCTCGCACGTTGAAAAGAGTTTGATATCCTTTCGAGCTTAATGTAAAGATCAGCTGAGGACAAGGACATTCTATCAACAGTGTCAAATAAGGTCTCCGTGGACTCATCATCTTCCAGATTATAACATCTATAATATATACACGAACCTATCATTTCAGGACAACGATAATAGATTCTCACAAGAAACCCCTCACATTCAATGCCAAGCCGTCTCACAATTGATTCAACTAATTGAGAGTGGTTTAACCTCTGATTCAGTTTCATGTGTTTCTCAGCTATAGGAGGATCATAATACACCCCCACATTCACATCATACTTGATCACACCCCCTCTATACAAGTACATCAACAAAATCATCGTACAACTGCATCGTAATAATAAATAACAAAAAGTTAACATTCCAAATACAAATTATCATTCCACAACATAAATTCAGTGATTTTCGTAATGAATTTGAAAACTGAACTCAATTACGAAGACAGAATAACTATATGCTGATCATAATCAGTACAAACTAATTCAAATAAAATCGATTCACAACAAACAACATTTCATACATTTTCAGAAACTTCAAAAAAAAAGGGAATAACATTTACGTATTTGATACAACATATTTTATTGCAATGAGGAAGTTTACCTTCACTTGCTCGAATCTTCCACCGGTGACGCGTGAATGATACGCGCGTTATATAGCGGCGGCGCGTGTCCTCCACGCGCGTCTTGAACGGCAGCGCGTCGATGAAGACGGGAGGCAACAGGAGGACGCCGAACTCAGGGGAGACTACAACGAAGTTATAACATCCACCGTCAATGAATAAAAACTGACAACAAACAAGAGATCTAGGAAACTAACATACCTCACGGAACCGGCGATAGAATTGGAGGGGAACACGGGTCGGACGGTGGCCGGAGCTGGACCTGGACGAAGCTGGAAGAACTCGGCGTTACTCCGGCTCAGAAACGAGTGAGGACGGGAGGGAGAAGAAGGAGAACGAATGGCGGAAAAGGTTCAAGGTTTTCACGGGTCGGCCGGTGGCTAGAGCTAGACCTGGACGGAGATGGAAGAACTCGGCGATACTCCGGCGCAGAAACGAGTGAGGACGGGAGGGGGAGGAAGGAGAACGAACGGCGGAAAAGGTTCAAGGTTTCCAACGCAAATATTTTGAATTACTGTTTTCAGAACTTCACAGAATTTAATGTCTTCATGTTTTCATTTTTAAAAAAAATTCGGCCCAATCCATTTAAAAGCAGAAGGATTAAAAAAAATCAAATATGATGAATGTGTCTTTGGTTTTCTGTTTTCAAACCTGAGGAGAAACCAAAAAAAAGGGAAAACACTATAATTTACAGTTTTTTTCTCCAATTTCATAAGATGCATTCGGCAAATACAACTTCCTCATTTGCATCCTTAACCTGTTACGGTGGCACTATTCATAGATTTTTTCTATGTTAAACGATTGAAAGAACTGTTGTATCTTTCAGTTTGGACTAGTTTAACAAATTCTCCACGTTTGTTCATATAAATGATGACTGCAAAATTTATTGTCATTTTAACGCTTTAAGCTAGGTGAAAAATGTTAAAGAATATTATCTTGAACTTGGCCAATTTTCTAGGTACCCTTGTTTTGTACTCCCTCCGTTTCTTTAATAATGACACACTTTCCATTTTGGTGTGTTTCTTTTATATTGGCACACTTTCTATTTTTGGTAAGATTCCTTCAATTTCATCCACTCATTATATTTTTTACATTCTACATTCAATTTCATTCACTCATTTTCTTCTCCTAAATCCAAGCACATACACCTAGTGTGTCATTGTTAAAGAAACAAAGGGAGTACTCATTATGTTGTCTCTTAGTTTCATATTCATCATCAGACCACTGTACCTATTTTAAGGTTGGTAAAAACCCGTCATTTATGTATATTTTTAATCATATATGTTTGAAAATGTTAGCTACAGAGTATGAAAAATGTGTCGGATGGAGTAGTGAATTTGGGTTCAAAGAGTAATCTTAAGTAGGATGGAGGGGGTAGTGGATCTGGGTGTAAGGAGTGGGAAATTGATGTTCGTGTGTATTTGAGTTTCCATGGAAGACAAATGATTGAACAATATCTTCTTCAATGGCCAATCCCCTGTTAACGCTGATTGCAACAAGTCATTTTTATATGAGTACTGTCTGTTAATTTTTTTTAAATTCTAATGTTGGCTGCTTCTGTTGTTTTTTTATTCTGATCTCCAGTTAAGAACCCAAATTTTGAACTCTGTGTGCATAAACATCAACATCATGGACCCCCATAAGTACAGGTGTGTGATACAATACTATTGTGCTGGTGTAACATTTCACTTTCGCGTGTCCTTGCTTTCGCTTATTTCGTGTATTGTGAACATGATGGGCTCAAAGTTTGATTGCTGACTATGGAGTTCCCCTCGTGATTTGTGTCTGGAGTTCCCAGGAGACTCTTTTATCCTCCTCATCTGTGGGATCCTCAACCGTTGTGCCACTGGAGTGTCATGAAGGTACACTCTTTGCCTGATCAGTTAAAAGCCCATAAATACGTCAATGTACACTCACTGTTTCTTTGTTGGTTGAGTTGATAGTAACAAGACGATAGCCATCTCATACACTGGTATGATCAATGTGCGTGCAGGACATGGCAAGCGTTCCCGTGGGGTACATCTTTGCTGCTTTCGTACCAGCCACGATGATAGCAGGTCTCTACTTTTTTACCATAGTGTTGCTGCACAGATGGCTCAGCAGAAGGAGTTCAACCTTCAAAACCCCCTGCCTATCATTATGATATGTTATTACTAGGCTTCATGGTATGTTCTTTCATATATGACTCATTTAGATAAATTAAGGGTAGGCTACTTTCAGAATGCAGATTTTGGTTGCTGCATATATTAATTAGTTGGATTTAGGCCGTTTTTCCCTGGCCACGTGCATTGTTTGATTCAATGCCACTCTTGATCAGGATTATTTTATTGCTTCAAATTTGTTGTTTCAGAAACTGCTTTGTGGCTTGTTAGGACTTCCTCCTTCAAATGGGGTCCTTCCACAGTCACCCATGCATACCAAGAGTCTTGTTGTCCTCAAGAAGCATGCGAGTGATTAACTGCTTTGTTGATTCCTAAAATGATAAAAGAACATGTTTGGTAACATGACGCGTGATTCGCTTGTAGCTGATTCGCGAGAAAATGGTCCAGAGTGCAAAAAATGCATAAGGCAACAAGAAAGCCATTCTGAAATTTACGGGAAGATGCATGATATTTTTGTTGATATGGACACTTCTCCTCAAGTGAGTGGTATTTCTACTTGTATTCAAGTCTATATCCTTGTTTGGTTGAATAAATATTTAAGATGCAAAATATTTCATTACAGCCTGAAGTGGACATCGAATTGAAAGACCTAAAAGATGCAGTAATGAAATACGAAGATGGAGGTGATGGAGATGCGCAATTTGATCCCGAGAAATGCATTGATGATCACTTGCCTGTCCGAGTTAATGAACAGATGATGAGCAATTTACTTCAATCCATACTAGTGGGGCTCTCTGTGTGTGCTATGCCACTGATCAAGAGGACTCCAACCTCGGTTCTTTGGGGATATTTTGCATACATGGCCTTGGACAGTCTCTCCGGTAGTCAGTTTTGGGAGAGGATTTTGTTGCTCTTCATTCCTTCAAGTCTGCGTTACTAGTAAGTCATGTTTCTCCATAAAATATATTGTGGTTAGGATTGCATTCTCTGTTATTCTGAAATAATGAAATTGATGATAAGTAAAGTGAGCTAACTGTAACCAAAATTGTGTTCATCTGTTCGCATATTCTGGACTTATTACTCTGGGCAGGATCTTTGAAGGTGCACATATTTCATTTCTGGAGTCTGTACCCTTCAACTATATTGCAGCATTCACAGTCTTTCAGTTCGTTTACCTATTGATTTGCTTCGGGATAACATGGATACCGATTGCTGGAATATTGTTCCCCGTGCCATTCTTCCTACTCATCGGCATAAGAGAACATATCATTCCCAAGTTTTTCCCTCCTCGTCACCTTCAACAACTAGATGCAACTAATTATGAGGAATGCCCTGGAGATTCGATCAGCTAACGCAGAGTACGTAGCCTTATCTTTGTCATTATGAATGTTTAAAGTTCTTTGGATGACGTTTGAAAATTTCTGTTATGATCAATGCCTTTTTAAAATGAATTTATAGGTCTTGATAGACAAATCGAATCAAATTTTGAAATGATAAAACTCTCTAACCATCATAGCGGTTATTTTTGTTGTATTACAGGAAACCAATCAGCCAGACTCCGGCGCACATGGTTTTGATGTATCTTCTGCTGAGATATTGGATGAGATGACTACTAGCAGGGGTGAATTGAAGCGCAGGTCCATAAGCTTCGGGTCCTTAAGCTTCAATGAAAGAAAGAATGAAAGGCAATATCAGGTTGGTTTTCCTCCTGACTGTTACTCCATTTCAATCTTTAGCAGTTCCAAGACACTCATTCCACCCAGAAGCAAGTTCAAACACCAGTTAGAACATGAGTCTTTGCCTTCAGTTTACTGATGAGAAACATCACTTTTTAAGTATATTGTTGGTTTGATGTTTACTTATTTGAATTTGAGTTTTAAGTGTTGGATTATGAATTACAGTTTTTGTATTACATGTTCTGGATTTGATTGGTTTGATGATTTAATTCTTTGGTTCGATTGTATAAAAGTTTGTTTTGGATGTTAAGTTTCATAATTTTGTCAAAGTAATGCTATCTGAACTGGTTTATTTTGGGTTCTTCAAATTTAAATTTCTTACCGTATGTTAAGTTCATGTATCTTTGCCTTAGTTTCTGATTAGAAACATTAGTTTCAATATATTGTTGGGTTGAGTTTATTGATTTGGACAATAGTTTACTGTTTGGAACTTCAAACTATTGTTGGCTTTTTACTTGAGGTGGTTTAGTTTGGGTTTTCAAATTTAAATTTCTTACTGTGTGTTTAGTTCATGTATCTTTGCCTTAAGTTTACTGATTAGAAACATTATTCTAAGTATACTGTTGGATGGAGTTTACTGATTTGAATAATAGTTTACTATTTTGAACTTCAACTACTGTTGGCTTGTACTTTAGTTTAGGTTCTTAAAACATTAAACGAATAATATAAAGTACTCCCCCCATCCCTACAATTTCTGCACAGCTTCCTTTTTAGTCTGTCTCAACCAAATTTGTATACTTTCTATTTTATGGAATATTTAACATTTCAAAAGACATACTTACACTCAAAATTCTAAAAATTACACTGCTACCACCCATATTCTTAGCTCTAGCTGTCCAAACCCATTTTACAATAACTCTTTGGAAACCCAACAAACCCCTCCCCCCACTCCACCAAATCACCACTGAATTCCTCCACCCCACCAAATCAACACCACCGTAAATGTTTGCTCCGCCAAATCTGCCACTGAATTCCAGCACCATTTCCGCCACTAAATCTATCACCAAATTCCTCTGCACCATTTCAGCACCATCTTGCTCCACCACCAAATTGGTGCCATTGGAGATTCAAAACGGTGCCGTTGGAGATCCATATCGGCGGAGTTAGAGATGAAGACGGGCAACATGGTCTCATGGAATGGGCAAGACAGGCCGTTGTATAGGCAAGACAACGCCGTTTTATATGCAAGACGGCCAAGTCAAAAGGCTAGGAAGTGCGGAGGAATAACGACGATCGAGTTTCGCAAACGGAGGAGAGAGCCACTCTGCCAGAGGGCATTTTCAACATTTCACATTTCCTAAAAAAACCAGTCCTTTCTCTTTCTGCAGAAAGGGCGGGGACAAAGAGAGTATTAGTTTTGTTGTTTACATAATGTCTATGAAATAATAGTATGAGTTTAACAGATGGTTGTAATACTAGTACTTCCTCCGTTCCAGAGTAAGTTTCACAAAAAAAAATTCACGGTCTTCAAGAAATATGTTTAACCATTAATATGTTTAGCTACATATAATAACGTCAAATAAAAAATTGATATTTAGAAACTACTTAATAGAAAGAATTCAACAATATCACATATGATAATATCATTGTTTATATATCTATTCAAATATGTGGTCAAAGTTTGACAATGTTGACTGCCAAATAGTAAATGTGCAGTTTAGTCTGGGACAGAGGGAGTATATTATTATAATATAAAATTGAAACTCGCAACTCTAGATCACTTGTTAATTCGGTGTCTTTGTACAAAACTCTTTTGTCCTTGTTTTCTTTCTTTGCTTCCATGCTTCAATTTTCTTGCTCATTCCTTTTTTCAAGTGAATATGGTAAATAGTATAAAAGCGTCGAGATGTCCGACGGAGGTGGGTTTTTCCAGAATAGTCGTCCATCCTCTTATTACACTATTGTTCTTTTACAAACACCTCCACGTTTTGGTAAGAGATCAAATAGGGACCCATAATGTTTTGGAGCATATGCAATCAGTATAATGAAGTCAACAGGAAAACATGCTCTTGTGCCCTACCCAATTCGCTTCTACCTCTAAAAGGCATAACTTGTATCCATGCGCTTCATAATCGCCCAGAGTTCACTCCTAGAAATATAGCCATCCATGTCCCTTTACGTCAATCCCACAAAAGCCTTGGGCTTTTCCCACCGCTTGGGAGCTTACGATTTCATGTTCTATTTCACTCCCCGATAGGGGTTCTTTTCACCCATCCTGAGGAAATGCTTTCTTTTTTGTCATTTTTTATCGGTGAATCGTTAATCAATAAATTTTTGAAACCTGATTATTTGACCAACCATAAAAAAAACATTAACGTTGTAAAGATCAATGCACCAATTGCAGTACAATCGAGTTTTAATTCACTAGTTATTCCAGAATAACAACCAATTTCATTCTTTTAACTAACTGCGGAAGAATTTGCAACCTTTTTATGTTTCATTCTATAGTTTGTTGCAGTTGACCACTCCCACTCGTTTTGGATCCAGTGTAACACCCCAAATCCATGACTCACTTGCTTAATGCACGTATCGGGTCGAACTGGACGTGCTACCAAGAATCCAACGGATCGAATTACTTAATTGCAGTAACGAGAAAATACAGTTATGCTGAAGCAATTTAGAGAATCCAGTCTCTAACTATTACAGTGAAAGTCTTAATATAAGCCTTAAACATGAGTTTTAACTAAAGTACAGACAAAAGTTCTAAAGGATCCGATAAGGATCAGTTTTACATTAATATTTTACATAACGTTAATACATACTAACCCGATTCTAAGGTTCGCCCGGGATCCTTCCCCAAAAGAAGTAAAGACAACAGTACACTTCACTCTGACTGTTTCGCTACACCTTTTAGGGTTATTTAAACTAGGGTAAGCTCCTTGCTTAGTGAGGTTCCATCGCCAATAATTACCAAGTTAAATTTAATGATCACATAAAGTAAATAGCCACATATAGATCCTAGCACATAGTGAAAGGATACAAGTGGGTTATGCCAAAATGCAGTCAAGTTTCTATATGGCTACCGTGAATGGCATCAGGGCATAAACCCTTCAGTAGTGCCCGAAGGCTATCACAAATCTAGAAATTCATATTCGTCAACCACGCCCAATATGTTCAATTACGAGCTCATATCAGTACCAGTTGGTTATTCTAGCATACCAGAAATGCCACGAGTATCCGATCTAGTCATACGGTCTGGTCAATACCGTTCCCCGCCGATCTAGATCGAACTTCAATCGCGCCGGGGACCCCGATAAACTCGAAAAAGTAATCAAGTAGCACACAATCAAACTTTACACGACAAGATAAAGTACAAGTCGGTCATCCACATATAATTAGTAATTAATTTCACATAGTATCATAATAAACATGCACAGTATGATAAAGTACACGTCGTGCTTAATTAATATGAAGAAAAATAGTACATATAAAACGAGCATAATATTTATAAACCTTTCATGCATTATATAAAATTCTCTATAGCACATCTAAAATTAACAGGCATAAAATAACATGCAATCATAAATTTTAATTCAATACGTGCTAGGGCGATGAAAACACTCACCTTAATGGGATGTCATCCTGGTTATACTGTCGTAACTCCAATATGAATTATTTAGAGCGCCTAAAATTAACTGCGATTTTATTTGCAGGGAGGGAGTGATATTGATTTAGACTAATCAATACTGCCCCCGGTATTTATAGTGCATATGCCGACCTTGGCTTCATTTTGATTCAGACGAATCAATACTGCCCCTGGTATTTATAGTGCATATGCCGACCTTGGCTTCATTAGCTTTGCATGTGCCTCTACTTCATTTTGTTGACATGAGTCACCAAAATTATTACTCCCTATGTCCCTGTTTAAATTGCAGGTACACTTTATGGCACTGTTTTACAATAAAATTTGCATATTTGAATAAATATATAACAAATAATATTATAATATGTGATATTGTTAAATTCATCGTAACAAGTAATTTTACAAAAGTAAATTTTTATTTGCTGTTATTATATGTAGTTAAACATATTAATGACCAAACATATGTCTCGAACAGCGTGCAATGATTAGGTTGTAATTTAAGCTGGGACGGAGGGAATACAAAACATAATAGCTGTACATAAAACTGCATAAATTGCAGCAGCCATACAATAAAGTAGATTTGCTTTGGTTAATGAACCATCTATGAAGATCATCATCTGGTAAAACACTTGCAACTTGTAAAGCAAAGAACTCTGAAACATACATTTTTTTCCTGAGTCCTTTTAAACTTTGTTTCATGTCAAAGTTCTTCCTTGCTATGCTAGAAATCCTACGCTGCAATGGATGTTTCGGCTACAAGTTTCGCAGCCCGATGATGGTTCTTCTGGCATCATCATCGTGGCATTTTAAGTTATCCAGCTGAACGTGATCGAGTGACAGAGGGCTTTAGCATAAAAAAACCAAGAAGGATCAAGGCAGTATATCTCCCAAAGTTAATTGTCGAACTATCTGATGCATATCAGAGCTTTTTTACCTTCCACATCTAGGGTAACATAATTTTGTGTATGCAATTTAGGATTCAAATTAATGATCAAGAAGAAATCCTGTGGGATTATCGAAACTGTAATCAAGGAAACAGGAAATTATCGACCAGCAAAGCATAATAGATCGTATCAATAACTCAATTTCAACCAGTTCGAAGATCAGAACTAAGTACAAGATCAAACTTCTTAGCCCTTATAAGGTAACTACATCAGGAGTAAAACCCTCCCAATTCACCGGTAAAAGAAGCTGAATTGCAACACGACACGATGAGCAAGAAATCATGCAAAATGAAGAAGAAACACGAAGAAGTATAATCCTACACTCTCTTTAATATGGTTCTAAACCGATAGAGATTCCATTTGCCTTTCAGCAGTGCCAAAAGTATTGAACAAGACACTCAAAATTACAAGATTCAGTTCAACTCATTCAGGTTACATAAGATGAATAACCTTAACAGTTTGTTCACATCAGCACAAATTTCATGAATGCATCTATAATTAGAAAGGATCCACATTTTACGATTCTTACCAGTTGTGGATGGGCGTTTGCTATAACACAATCCACTCCTTCTGATCTCAAGGCATTAAACAGCAAACTCTATCACCGATGAAGTAAATGCTGAAAAAATGAGGAATTCAAGAAATACGGTTAGTAAATACCAAAAGATACTTATGTATATTAGTATTGAGTGAGACTTTAACCTGAAACTTTGTAGCCAGTTAGATTTCCCCCGATTTTTTAAGCTCTCTAATTTTATCTTCGATAATCTTATAAGCTTCTTCCATTGCTTTTATTTTGTCTCTCACTTTCAATGCTTCTTTGTTGCCTTTTCCTTTCAATGCTTCTTTGTTGTCTTCCACTTCTTTGTTGAATTTTACTTTCAATACTGGTAGGAGGTCTTTAACATTCGGACAACATAAAACAGCCACGGTAAACCTCACACTCTTTACGTATCTCATATGTAACATTGACAACATTGGCCAATCACTCGCCATATCAAACACCCTTCTGCCACTTAGCGAGTAAATATACCATAACTGGCTGAGATCGTCGTGGCTTTTCACAAGTTTATCCAGGTAATTTGAATGATCTTCACTGGTGAAACCGGGGTTGATAGGACCAACTGGTTTGATCAGAGAATATATATCTCTGTCAACACTGACCGACGTACCATCGCGAGGGTACACCAAAATGCTGTTCTCCTCCTCTTTCTCATTATATATACCTGAATCATACAAAAGGCGATTCTCCTCCTCCACCTCAAACTCCTCCAACCTCTGATCCATATAACTTTTCTTTGTTTTACGCAATATTTTACGCTCTATTCTAAGAGCTAGACTCTTGTAGACCATGAATTCAATCGGACGAAATCGAGCCGCCTCACACAGATGAACAAAGAATATCTCACATGCTTCCACATTTGTTTCCTTTGAAGCATTATCTTGATTGAGGGAGTTTACAGCACTACTCATGTGTCCAGGTCCAATGGTTTTCGGAGGAATATCCTTACTGTAAGCACCACTCTTATACGCGTTCAGCCTATTCCAACCATCAATCTGGTAACGATGATTAAATTGAATCCAGACTTTAGAACTAGAAACAACTCCACCCTCAAAATCAACCTTAGAAGCAACTTTGCCCAAACATTTGCTTTTAGAAATCACTTTAGGTATGGAAGTGGAAGTGAAAGCAATCATATGAAGATCATTTTTACAAATCATGAATTTGGCAGATTTATTGTCTAGACTCACTACCTTAACCTGAACAAAAGGATACGCTCCTGATTTTAAACTTGGATTCAAACTTGGAATTCCTTTAAACACACTTCCTTCCCTACAACAAATTGCCCTCAACCAATTAATAATCTCCCTGTAATTTTCAGGACTACCGCCTATGCAAAACTTCCTCTTGTGACTATCAGGCATATCGTAATAACTGAACTGGCTAAAAAAACCACACATAAAACTACAGTTAATTCACACAATACAAGTATAAAAAGGCAAAATACATTAAATTTAAATGAAAAAAAGTACAGATATAAAAGGTAACTTACCGTCTACTTGAACCGGAGGCATTGGCCATGTTTGAGAAGAAGAGGAGGAATGAAATGGGGGCTAGGGTTTTGGCAGAGCTGTATAAGCTTTAAGCATGACCCAATAAAGGGTGGGTTCAGTGTGTCATTTAGTAAATTAGTGTGTTTAAAGTGTCTAATTGGTCCCCTAAATTGTCTAGTGTGCCCAACTGTTCACATTATGCCCAGGTTAAAACGGTGCCGTTTTATAAGTTTTATCCTTGTGTTCATGGCAAACATGTTTGCTCTGTTTGACAAAACTATGCAAAATTAATTTATTTTGAAAGCAAAGCAGTTTATAAGATCTGCCGTTAACATTTAAAAGATTGTTGAAATTGGTTGCAGAGTCGATCGATCGTGTACTCCCTCTAGTTTTTTTATAATGACTTCTACTTTTGGGCACATTTTTAAAAAAAGAGAAATGAATGTTTGAAATTGCATTGAAAGTACAATGTGTGGATGAAAATAATCTAAAATGTACTAAAAGGGGAAGAAGTCAATATAAAAAAATCATCCAAAAAAAGAAAGGGAACCTAAATTACAGAGACATTTCATTGATTTTATAGTTGACCACAATAATTACCAACCAAAGTTTCTTTTTCCACGGCTACAAATCACTGGCCAGTATTGCAGGCCTTTCGTACTTCCCCCTCTCTTTAAAAATTTACTAAAAGTAACTATATAAGCTTTCTTCTTAATCCCTTCCCTACTCTTCCCTTGGCAGTTGTGAAGGAATGAATCGAAATCTGCTAAAGCCCTTCTTCTACAGAATGAATCGTGTGCTCAACTCGACTATAATCCATCTTCAGCCTCACATATGTGGTATATTTTTCTCCGAATCAAACATCTGTCAATGGCTCTTCCTCATCGTCGCGTGTTTTCATTGCCCAATCCTCAGTCTCTGCAAATGGAACAATGTCGTTAATGAACTTGTTTCACAGGTAGCAAAGCAGGTTTCATACGTGTAAAGTGGAATGCGACTTACTTGGCTTTTCTGAAATTGCAAAGAGCCGTCTTTGCAAAATAGATGCCACGAAGAGGAAGATTGAGCACATACCGAACATGACAGTGATGGGGAATGCATCAACCTTCAGAAACGAACAAGGATAACTTAGTATCAAGAAAGTATATTATTTGTTCAAACCAGAACAGATGAAGGAAATAACTTGTTTAAAGCCTAAATGAAGGAATTTTAATGAGCACAAAATTAAAAGCATTTAAAACCATCATTTACTAAGTAGGATCGTCCATTCAACCACAGCTCAGCACTCGTCATAAACTTCATTTTTATATAGTCTAGTTAGAAAACTAAGGGGCAATGTGTCCAAAATAATTTGGTAGCAAGAACTTACATTGTAGAGTACAATGCACACAAATATGTTGAGTGGAATTCTGAAGAAGTTCATGATTGTGCTTCGCGCCTCCTCGGGAATGTACTGAGATCTCATCTTCATGATTGATGGCCAGAAAATTCCCACACAAGACTCAAAAGTACAGAAACCAAGAAGTTGGAGACAACCGGAAAATGAGATACCGCCACCCTTTTCCTTTGATGGAGCTACCAAGAACTGTATCAAAGTGAGGAAATCAGAGGTAATCCATTACATCAGCAAACAGGAAAACAGAACCCAAAGAAAATATAAGGGAAAAAAACACGTCGGCAAAAGAATAAGGACATACAGTTGTGATAATTGGTAGCATAAGAGCCGCAGAGGAAACAACAAACACTATCT
>JAULKK010000009.1:5644416-5660062 GCA_032355705.1 Rubia peregrina
ATCACATATGTATATATTATTGTTCATATATCTATTCAAATATGTGGTCAAACTTTGATACAGAATAGTGTCCAAAAGTCAACTCAGACACTTATAGTGGGACGGAGGGAGTATATGAATACACACAGCAACAATTATTTGTGGATTTTACATTCCGTCAACAGTCACCACTTGTAGAGGATCGAAATGTTTTCCGTCAGCTAGCATATTCACATTATAATTACAGTTGTGTTTTATAAAATCGTATTTAACTAATTGTGTATGATTAGTTATCATGCGAAAATGGGTATCTTTTGAGTTATTGCAAATAAATAAATTTTCAGATATTCGGGTTTAAGGAGAAATCAGATAATGTGGCTTAGGGGTTAATAAAATTAAGCAAAATTAATCTATATCAGTATAAATTTAGTATAAAAAGTTAAATGATTAATTTTTACTTTGTCAATAGGATGTGCTATTATTAAATAGATGGAGGGAGTATTGCAAAATCCCCTTTCCTTTCCATTTCGTTGTATTATCTTTCGATTCAGAATGAAATATGGGTTTTTATTTGAGACGCAGGTTTGATAGTAAATGGCAACTTTGAGTTGAGTCCAAAGAGTTCAGACTTGAAAGGCACAGTGGTTCTGAAACACAATGCAATACCAGGTTGGACAACCTTGGGTTTTGTGGAGTACATAAAAGCCGGCCAAAAGCAAGGGGACATGTTGCTTGTAGTCCCGGAGGGTTATGCTGCCGTGAGGTTGGGGAACGAGGCATCCATCAAGCAGAAACTGAACGTAAGTTTGGGGATGTACTACTCCATCACATTCAGCGCCGCGAGAACCTGTGCTCAGGAGGAGCAGCTCAATGTATCTGTGGCGCCCGATTTTGGAGTTCTTCCTATGCAGACATTGTATAGTAGCAAAGGTTGGGATTCGTATGCTTGGGCTTTTCAGGCGATGTTTAAGCAAGTCGACATCCTGATTCACAATCCGGGTGTTGAGGAGGATCCTGCTTGCGGCCCCCTCATCGATTCCATTGCTGTTCGCGCTCTCTATCCTCCCAAACCAACTAAATGTGAGTACTTTTATTGCCCTACATTGCCTTGGCTTGTTACCATTTTGCACGAGATTACGCACTAGTTGAGAGATTTCGATTGAAGACAATCTAGGTCTTTACCATTTTATTGCATTCCTGCATTATCAAACGAAAATCCATCTTTTACTACTCTCTCCGTTTCATATGAAGTCCTATCTCTGTGATTGCTCGTGCATATTTTGGCTCAAACATACAATGGTTTGCAGATTTTCACTGTGTATCGTAAAGTACATTGTTTGTGGATAATGAGGATACGATTAGCACTTTTGAGTTTTGAAGCAGAGTGGTGGTATTTCACTGTCAAAGTTAGATTGCAAGGCCCATAGTTATGCCTACTGTCTCTAGTGGACCCTAAAAGATGCAATGATTCATGAATCTCTCCTTGATGAACGGCACAATAATTGAGTCTGGAAGATTTGCAATGATTTCTTGAACACTCTTGTTGGAACTTGCAGATAATCTGGTGAAAAATCCTAGTTTCGAAGAGGGTCCATATGTCTTTCCCAACACGAGCTGGGGTGTGCTCATTCCGCCCCACATTGAAGACGATCACTCTCCTCTGCCTGCTTGGATGGTGGAATCTCTCAAAGCTGTAAAATTCATTGATTCGGACCATTTTTCGGTGCCTCATGGGAAAAGGGCCATCGAGCTGGTGGCGGGAAAGGAAAGCGCGATTGCGCAAGTAGTCCGTACCATTCCTGGGAAGACGTATACACTCAGTTTCTCAGTTGGAGATGCTAGTAATGCTTGTGCAGGCTCCATGGTTGTTGAAGCTTTTGCTGGAAGTGTGACTGTTAAGATTCCATACGCTTCGAAGGGAAAGGGTGGCTATAAGTCTGCTGTGCTCAAATTCGTGGCCACTGCTACAAGAACTCGGATCATGTTCCTTAGCACTTACTACCATACAAGAAGTGATGACAATGCTTCACTCTGTGGCCCAGTTATTGATGATATCAAGCTGTTGAGCGTTCGTAATCCTCGAAGATTTGCGTGATCTCGATTCGAAGGTATATGTAGAGTTCTGCGAGGTTTGCTGAGGAGTTTAACTTGTTTTATTGATGAAGAATCTTGGTTGGAAATAGAGCTTCCCAAATTAACAATGTGTGTGCATGTTTTTGTTGAATGACTCGAAAGATCCATGACTAAATCCACTTGATCTGGTCTTACCAACCCTCTACTAGGTTCTCTGTTTGGAAACTTCACCATTCTGGTCGCAACACAAGCACACAGGTTGTGGTACTTACCTCCGTTACTCTATATGTGTTTTACTTTACTAGCCATCAGTAAAGTTGATGCAATTTACATTGAAAAAAATCTATAAACTTACAAATATAAAAATTATCGTATGATATGTAGTTAGATTCATCGTAACTTATATTTGTAGAGTATCTTTTTTTATTATAATTTATTGTTTTTAGAGTACGTAATTTAAGATATTAAAATAATAAAATCACCAATGAATAATAAAAAAAAGATGAGACGGTTATAGAGGGATGGGGGAGTATGTCAAAATTTGATTTTACCTAATTATACTAATTATTGCTATCATGTTCCAACATAATCTATCTAATAGAGTATGTAATAAAGTAAAGCATGAACACAAAGACTTAGTTACGCAGTTTGGTAAAATTCACCTACATCAGCAGGGTTTGATCCAATTCAAAATAAATTCACTAATTAGATAGATAAAGTATAAAATGCACCATACAACTATCGTTATCTTCTCTATGACTTATAACGTGTGGATTTTGCAAGTTACCCTTGTTATCCCCCTTGATCAGACTTCCTCTGAGTTCGAAACTCATCGATGTTGGATCTCCTCATGAGGAATTAAGGTGTATGATTCTGAACTTGATCGCAAGATTATGATCATGTTGGAGTACAGACGAAGAGCTCACGGGTATTTCTCTAAATCTTGAAAACATGAATGTAGATTTTCTCCTATTAAATCATTAAGTAACTCAACGAAAATGTCTTCTATTTAAACCCATCGCACATATTAATTTTTGTGCGAGAATAATTCCTTCTCCATCTCTAATTCTGATTTCAATCAAAACCCTTCAAACCTAATCCCTTAAAGAAAGGAATTGGAATATGTCGCCCAACTTAAACCAAATCCATTTCGAAAAGGATATTCACCAAATCAATTCCAATTTCCATAAATGCAATCCAATCCCATAAATATAAGAATTGATGTATTCTGAAATTAAAACCCCATGGAAGAAATATTTCTTCTCGGATTACTTCATGAAATTCCATAACCCAAACCGATTTTCTTTCTTTGATATTTCAACACAAACTATACCATATTTGCATAATTTTCACAAATTATCAATTAAACTAAATATGGACTTTATAATCTCCCCCTTTGACATTTTGTGGACTGTCATCCTTTTGGACTTTCAAACCAAAAACTACTATGCAAATAACTCCCCCTAAAGTTAACCAATGGTCATATTTTGCATGAGCTAAAAAAAATTAACTCCCCCTAAATTCCATAGCTCTAAAACAGAATCACCTTAACATGCATGTTGGAAAATTAAACAGAGAATCAATCTAGAATACCATGTTGGAACATAAATCCAACATACCCAATAATTACCAGAAATCCGAGAATTCCATAAGGCTTAACAAGACATCCAAGAATATCTAGACATCCAAATCCAAAAGTACTCCCCCTTGGGCCATAAAACATGTCAAGGTTAACAAAAATCAAATTTCAGAAAACATATCAGAGATTCAAACAAAAAATAGCAGACATTAGGCTTCATCCATATCATCCAATTGGGCCAACTCAGCTTCCAAAACAAATATATGAACTTTAAGAGCATCAATTTTGGCTTTCATAACAATCTTCCTATCTTCTTTAGCTTTCTTTGCTGCTGCAGTTGAGGAGGTACCAACCTCTGAAGGGACCAGGGGAGATCATGAATCTTCCTTACAGAGAAAGTCCTAGAGTTTGCCTTCACCAGAGTAGAAGTAACAACCACATCATCTCCATTTGTCTTTACTTTACCTGTTTTAGCCAAGGTTGTAATGATGTAGGGATGTGGCATAGTGTTCTTTACCCTTAAGGACACAGCCTGAAAAACCACATTTTCCTGGATAATTCGTCCAAGATTTACAGGAATGATCTTCCCAAATCAGTATAATAACTTGGCCATGTCTCTGGTCAATGCTGATGTGTTTGTGGAAGGAGTCCAGTAGTTGATTGCAAGGAACAAACAGAAATACCTGTTGGTCAGGCTGGATGTAGCAGCATTCTCTTTCGTTAGCCATTGAGACACTAATCCTCCATATATCTCATGCAAATCATTGGTTAAGGAGTTACAAAATCATGTGTGGCCAGTCCAAGCACTTTCTTCATCCTGTTAGCTGAAAAACTTACTACCTTTCCTCTCACATATGTCCAGCCATATCACTCTAACTCCACATCCAAATTTCCTACCATTACAATGGCATAAAGTTCCTGAACCAGCTCTCTATTTGTACTCTTTATCCACCTTGGCAGCAGCAGTGAAACCCAAGTGGTCAAGAAAGGTTGTAAAGCTACTTTCTTTGTATGACTCTAACTCCATTAGCCTTTCTGCTAGAATGTTTCTTCTACTGATGGTCTCCCAGTTGTCTAAACAATATTCATTAAAGAAGTCTGAATTTAGTGCATCCTTGGGCGGGGGGCTAACTTTAAGCTTTGACCAGCCTCATTCTTCTTCTTTTTTCTGGATAAATTGTCACTTCAGCTCCCTCTTCAGCCTTTCTCTTTGATCTTCTTAGCCGTGTTTGAACAACTCTCCCAGCACCTCATCATTGGTGTAGGCCAAATCTTGTAAGTTTTCTTCAAAGTTTTATTGTGTTGGAACATCAGTTCCACCTTCAACTTTTTCTTCATTTTGTTCCTTTGTTGGAACATCCTCAACCTCAATCACATCATCAGCAACAAAATTCTCTGGGCCTACAACTTATCCCCCCTATCTCCATCTCAGGGGTTAGAATAAGAATCTCTTCTTCTTCTGCATGCATATCAGTAGCTTGGTTTTCCTCTGCTCTTGGAATATGGTAAGTTCCACCTCCTAGATCATAATCATCACCATTCACTGATGTCGCATTTTCCAAAGGTTTAGTAAAAATATCTGCAAACTGCTCCAATGTTGGAACATAGATAACCACCACTTCTTTTCTTTCAACCAGATCTCAAATAAAATGGTGCTTTATATCAATATGCTTAGTTTGAGAGTGCCGAACTGGATTTTTTAATATATCAATTACACTTTTGTTGTCACATATCGAATAAGTCCCCACTAATATATCGAATAATTCTTTTGACTGTGGTCAAGTGAGATTCCTTGGAGTTAGCCTTAAATCTTGCACGTAATCCTACACTGAAATATATATATGGCCGACTAGTGGTAAGATACAAGAGACTCCCAATCATACTCCTATACAATTTCTAATCAACTAGAACACCTTTCTTGTCCCTTACCAATTTATCCATAGCTGTCATTGGGGTTCGTACATCTCGAGAATTATTCAGAAAAAATCTCTTCACCAAATTCAAGGCATATTTATTCTAACTTATGAACAATCCATTATATTCCTGCTTTACTTTAAGTCCTAGAAAGTAGGTGAGTTTGCCAACCATACTCATCTCGAATTCAGTTTGCGTCAAGGTGACAAAATCTTGTACCATAAAGGGTGAGGTAGAGCCAAATACAATATCATCCACATAAATTTGAGCAATCAAATTTTTTGATGTTGTTCACCACAAATAAAGTGCAATATACTCCCCCTAGATGATAAAATTTATTAAGAAGAAAGTTATTAAGTCGCTCATACAACGCCTCTTGGTGCTTATTTAAGACCGTACAATGCTTTCTTGAGTCGATACACATGTTGTAGATAGTTAGGATCTTCAAATCCTTTTAATTGTTCAACATACACTTCTTCATTAACCAAGCCATTTAAAAAACACTTTTGACATCCATCTGGTACAGTGTGAAATTCATAATGCAAGGAATATCCAGTAAAATCAGAATAGATTTGACCTGGCAACCGATGCAAATGTCTCATCAAAGTCAACTCCTTCAACTTGAGTGTACCCTTGAGAAATTAACATTGCTTTGTTGTGAGTAATCTAGCCATCAACATCTGACTTATTCTTGAAGATCTACTTGGTTTCAATGACATTTACTCATTTGGGACGTGGAGTAAGATACCATACATCATTGCGTTCAAACTGTCCAAGTTCTTCTTGCATTGCCGCAATCTAATACTCATCCAGCAGAGCTTCTTTGTAATTTTTTGGCTCAATAAAATAGGCAAAGCACCGTAATCCATCGAGTTCTCTATAGTTTACTCGTGGTAGTGTACGAGTTCTCTTGATACTTGATTCAGGTTTAACCGGTATTGGAACTTGAGATGTTGGAATGAAAGTGGATGTTCCAACATGATAAACTTCTTCATGTTCAATAGGATATTCTGACTGCTGTGATGTTCCAACATGGACTGGTTGGTCAGGCAGGTTTACATTACAAAGATGACCATTGTTGGTTTTCTTATCTAAATCCTGAGTTTTATAGACTTAATTTAATCTAATGGACACTTTTTTCCTCACGAGCATCTAGATATTCTTTTGTGATCTTACTAGTAGGTTATTCGTGAGAACTTTGGTGTATCTTGTAAAAGGCCATCCGCAAGGGTGGTGGAAGATATTTGAAAGCCATTCGCAAGGATGACAGAAGATATTTGAAGACCATTTGCAAGGATAGTAGTAGACGGAAAGCCACAAACCAAAAGACTGGTAGCAGATGGGATTGAGCCAGACAAAGCCGGAGTCGGAGTTCAACATTCTCAAAAATATTACGGTGATATCAACCGGAATGACGGCTAGCACTAATTGGCAGGCACCAGCTGACTGGCTAACATCAGCCGACACGGCCATGCTAGATGCAGCCGACACAGACTATGACCACCAGCACGACCGTGCCACAGCCTCTTGGCACAGACCGTTTAATGTGAACCAGCCCGTAACACCCAATATTTTGTGATGCTAACTATGGACTGTTTGCATGTCCTTGTCGTTTCAACTCTAAAAATGTGAGGACTAGCCCACGGGATGCAAAGAACGCCACCGTCGGCCACCATTTTGCTCAAAAAATTACTCCCAGCCGACGGCCCGTAAGAACTAAAATGACTTTCCGTTCAACTGATCAAGAAGCCGATGGGCCATCACAGACGACAGAAGCGGACGAATCAGAAGATAAAGATGGAGGACTAGCTGACGACCCGTGTCGGCTGGCATGGTCTGTGCCAGACACATCCGGCACTACCGTGCCAGTTCACATGGCTTGTGCAAGCACGAGGTAACACGATTGCGCTAGGCCAGCCATCCCATGTCAGCAAGAGCCAGCACAGCCGTGCCATGTGACATGGGTCATGCTAGCCCCCAGCCGGCACAATCGTGCCCGGCTGCATAACCCATGTTGTTTACGGCTGCTAACCTTTTTCAAGGTTCAATTCCCTACTACTATTTATAGCAACCTATATCTACTAGAGTTTAAGTTTATGCTCATTTAGATAAGAGTAGGGTAGAGGATAAAGGAGCTCTTCCTTCTCTCTTAAAATATTTTCTTTTCTTTTTATTTGGCACAAGGGTATTGAATCCAATGAAATATTTGGGTGCCATGCTTAGGAAATAGATAATTAACTTTGGGTTTGTATTTGTATTCCTGATTTGGTGTTTGTTTTTGGGATATTCTATATATTTATATGTGTTTATGAATATTATGTTGGCTTGTTCCTCACGTTCTTAGAAATTGCATGATTGTCACACTAAGATTAGCACATGCCATAGTCTACTTTCATGTTGGTGCACTTATTGATATCCCCTGGGGAAGGAAACCTAGATATGTTTGGTGTAATGATAATTCAGGACTATATGGGTGTGTGCATGTGGGTCGCCAAGTCAATGTTATGATCGACCATACACTAGTCTTAGACGAAAAATCGGCTCGAATGGTTACAGACGTAGATAGTGTTAGTAGCAAACTAGGGTTAACGTGAGTCACAACCCTAAAGCCATCAATAACATGCTTCATCTCATTTTCATCTATGGACCTAGGGAGAAGAATATGTGGTAGAGTGCCCGGGAGAAGCACAGTAGGCAGGGTTGTTGTTACACTCCCATAATTATAGAGGCACTGTCAAAGGAAGATTACATGTGCACCCTAAGTGACAGATATGGGAAAGTGTTAACCATCGACCCCACTATTTCATAAAATTAGAATATGCTTGTATATCATACTAGATATTCCTAGCATGTGGTTGGATAGACGACCCGATCACGGTTGTGTGTAGTTAACTTTTAGATTCTCAGCATCTCTATGGATGACCCCGGTCTTACCACCATCTAACCCATAGGTAGCATAACAGTAGGAACGGGAGAAACAATAAAAAAATCCTATCTTTGATTTTTTTGACGTCCTCCTCTTAGTTTAGTAGATCTCCCATGAAAAGGTTATTTATTAGTGACATCGGGAGGGGGTCAAATTTTGGCGCTGCTGCAAGGGATGCTATTCTAAAGGTACAGTCATTAACTTGCATAGCTTATCAGTTGAGTAGTTAGTGTTGTTTTGTTTATTTTTTTTGTTGGTTTACGCTGTTGAGCCTTTGTGATAGTAATCTGTGTACTTCTAAACGTTGTGCTAGTGTTTCTTCTTAGTTGGGTATTGTTTAGCTCCTAGTTTATGGTACATACCCGTGCCACGAACTTAGAAACTCTATATTATCTAACAGAGTACACAGGTAATCGGAGAGAATGAGGAAGAGAGCTAGAGTAGAGAACTTAGGAACTCTCCATCGGTCAAAATTGAAGGGGGCATTTATTAAAATTATAAATTCATAACAATTATTCTTGTCTACGGCAGAAAAGGGAAAGTTTAAACAATAAATGTGAATTGCATAATCTAAAAAAATGTCTTCAAATGAAATAAATGAAACTAATGTTCAAGTCTGCATGCGTCCTCCACTCGTTATTCATCACGCTCATACCTTACTTAGCTCTTTAACCTAAAAAAACTTTTAAAAAAGTGAGGGCAAGCTTTCACCCGTGAGGGTTCTAAGTTTGCAACCATTTTTTGTGATACAGTTAGGATGTTATCCATGCATAATTTTTTAAGAAAATAATGTTATCCATTTAAAGTAATAAGCGGGAAAGCATGCCATGCATGATCAGTTACAAGTATTATCACATACAAAACATTTCTCAGTATATCATTTAGCACGATAGTAACATCACTGAGAAAAGGATACATGCCAGGTGAGAGGTTATCAAGGCATTCTATGCCCAGCCTTAGAACGGTATCCTGATAATCAGACCATGTTATGTCGAACATGCCAATGGTCATCTATCCAATAGGTAGACCAATGTCACTGGTAACAGAAGGGTATATTCTGAGACAACCAACGGAACCTAAAGAAGCCTAACCAAACGATCAGGTCATATGCTAACATTGTAGGGTTTCATTTATTCAGTAGGGTTTTGGGATCCCAGGGTAAGCAGTACAGGTACAGGCAGTAAGTAATACAGTTTAAGCTATGGGCGATAAAGTACACCCATGGAAACAAGTAAACAGTCCAGAGCAAGTCAAACTATGGATGATAAAGAATGTGAGACCCGAGAATTTGGCTTCATTTTAAACAAGGAACCTTTTATCAATAATTTATTTCCTGTTGGGTGAATTTAGAATGATACATATTTTTTAGGATTAAATTGCAATAATAGTGAAGGTGAAATAAGAAATAAAGAATTTTGGTGAGAGCAAGAGTTATATATGTGATCAAACACTTCCAATCTATATCAAGACTTAGTCCAAGGCATGGGTTGTTACGTGATATGTTCAGATTTCAATTTGAAGAGAGAGCTCTTGATTCTCGACCATGATCAAAACCTGATCAGACTAAACTAATCCTACTGGTATTCTACCTAGATATATAAAAATCAAGGAGACCTAACCCTAACCTTTTTTTCTACACGATAATTCCCTCTTCACCATAAACAACCACACCAACACAATACTGGTGCAATCAAGTGAAGAACATAGGAACATTGGATGGAGCCTCTAGAGTGAGTTGTTGCTTCCACCAGAACTAGAAAGAGGCAAGACAATTGTTAGAGCTTTCTGCGTTGGTTCTTGGATCTATAGATGAATTGTAAGTATATTATTATTTTTTAACAAGGCATGAGTATGATACAGATGCATAAACCTTTGTAGGAAATTATGAGTGATGTGTGAGTAAGAGTAAATATGTTTTTCAGTTCTGATTTTAGTTCTACAGTCACGTTGTACAAGCTATTTGAATGGGAAATAGGTAATTGAAATTTGTGTGTGACGTACCAAATGAAATGTCTCATAATATAGTTTCCAATGATATATGAATCCAATTTTTATGATTTCTGGGTAGAAAGTAATGGTCGATTTAGTACCGATTGGTCAACTTGTAATCTTTCCAATTGCAGTGCGTGTTAAGTGAAATGTTTTGAAATGGATTTAGATGCATGAACCATCTAATGAATGCTATATGATTCTAGTTTTTAAGGTTTTAGATTTCATAATTCTTATAATAATATGTGACGAGTTATGACTGCTCTTGTGAGTACTGATAATTTGTAAATTGATATGTTTTAGTTCGTTTTATAGTAATTTGTTTAAGGGGTAAATATGTACGGAATTTAAAGTGTAAATAGTCTAATGAAATTAACATGAGTCTAGTTTTTAGGGGTTTAGATTTCATAATTTTTGGAATAATTTGTGATGAGTTATGCCTGTTATCATGAGTACTAGTACGTTTTATATTAATCTTTTCAATTATGTGTTACTGTAATTGGTTTAAGAGGTAAAGGTATATGGAATTTAAAGTGAAAACTGTCAAACGAAAGCTATAGAAATTTAGTTTTTAAGGATTTCAAATTCATAATTTTTTAGATGATGTGTAGAGAGTTATGGTCATTTTCGTGAGTACTAGTCAACTATGAATCCTTCAATTTCATAGCATTTTTTACGGTTTCCTTGTGTTATGTAGAGCTTGAAATAAATTTTAATTAGTTTATGATACATCACATTCGCAGGTTTCACCGAGAATTATAGTCCTCAAGTTGCTAGAAATGTGAGGGTTTCTACCTTTCCCAAACAATTTCTAAACCGTTTTAAAACCAAACATTTTCTTAACCTTTTCAAGAAAACAATTTGAAAACAAAAGGCTATTTTACAATCGTTTTAAAACTTATTCCCAATGTTTCAAAATCAAATTGCTGAATTTCTTTATTTCAAATAAATTACTCGAGCCAGTTTTCTCCATTGCATATGTGTATCTTGATATTGATCATGTACTTGTTAACTATGGGTGTAACTTATCGCCCATATCCTGAATTGTGCTTAACTGTTTACTTATTACTATGGGTGTACTTTATCGCCCATAGCCTGACTTACCCTTGGCTGTTTACCTTTTACTATGGATGTATTTTATCGCTCGTAACTTGACTTGCTCTTGAATATTTACCGGTTACTATGGGTGTACTTTCTGGCCCATAGCCTGAACCGTATTACGTACTGCATGTACCTGTTTGCCCTGAGATCCCAAAACCCTACTGAATAATTGAAATTCTGCGAGGTCGGCATAGGGCCTGATTACTTGGTTAGGATTCTTTAGGTTCCGTCAGCTATCTCAAGATATACCCTCATGTGACCAATGACGTTGGTATACCTATTGGCCTGATAGTCGTTGGCATGTTCGACATAACATGGAGTGATTATTAGGATATCGTTCTAAGGCTATGAGTAGAACGCCCCGACAACCTCCCACCTTACTTTTATCCATTTCTATGTGATGTTACTATCGTGCTATGTGATACACTTTCTGATATGGTTTATTGAGAAATGATTTGTACGTGATATTACTTGTGACTGATCATGCATGACATAAGTGGGTAAAATTATTTTCTTAAAACAGCATGAATGCATAGCATCCTAATTGTATCACGAAAAATGGTTGCGAAGTTGGAACCCTCGCTAGTGAAAACTCACCCCAATCTTTTTAAAATATTTTTAGATTAAAGCGCTAGGTAAGGTCCGAGCGTGACGAATAACGAGTGGGGATGCCTGCGGTCCTACACCCTTCGTTTCATTTATTTCTTTTGAAAACATGTTTTTGGACTATGCAATTAGCATTTATCCTTTATCCTTTAAACTGTTCTGTTTTCATTGTAGACAAGAATAATTATTAAGAGTTATTCGTTGTAATAAATGTCCCCTGCAATTTTGGGTCGGGCATTACAAATGGTATCAGAGCGTAAATTATGGACCCTAGGGAACGTAAAAAAAACTCTCATAAAATACTTAGGACAACTCCCCAAAACCCTACTGACAGTTTATTGGCGCGATATAAGAATTATGGCGCTCAACTACAGTTGTTTTCTTTAAGAGTGAACCTCGAGGAACCCTAATGGCTTGGAACCCGACAATGAGAAATTGTGATCGGGCTAATTGTTACCCTAATCATATAGTTAACTGCATAATTAATTAGCGCAATACCTTCATAAATGAGGTACAAGACTTTAAGGTTTAAATGTTTACCTTTGAGACGCAACTACAAGATCGAACTGAAGAGCATTTCAAAGCTGAAGAAGAGGCTAAGATGTTAGTCGGGGAGTGAAGAAGGTTAAACATGAGTGGGATAACTTGAAGAAGAAGGTCATGGACTCCCCCACCAATTGTTCGAGGTGGTAGATGAACTTAGGGACATTGTCGAACCCCCTAACCCAATAACCTTGAAACAAATGAAGGAAGTTATAAGATCCGTATGAAGGAGATAAGGATGTTGAAGGAGAAGAAGACCCTGGAGAGCACGATGACTAAACCTATCGCATGACCAAAGAAGTTTAAATTTGGTCCTCATAATCGCACATCTAAACTTTAACAAATAAGTGCGATATCAAGAATTATTTTTATTAATATTTTAAACATATTTTAGACGTTCATTTCATCAAGGTTTTAACTTGGACATATTTGATTTGGATTTTAGTTTTCTATTATATTCATTTAGTTATGAGATCATTACCTATTCATTGATATGAATACTTGTTCAAGAACTAACCGTATATAAGGTTGGTACTCAGGAAATTAAATTGCTATTACATCTAAAAAACACGCAACTACTTTATGTAGATGCCTCCTCATAGAAGCAATCGATTGAACGCAAACCTCAAACAAGAGAATGACAGGAATGCTAACGATAACGATAATAACTAGAATGCTAACAACCAGAACCCCATTTTTTACCTGCAGTTGACTGCAATGATTAACCAAATAACTATGGTCATTGATATGATGAATCAACGTCATGGACAGTGAGGTGAGGATCAAGCATTGGAGCGTTTTCTGAAGTTCAACCCTCCTAAGTTTGGTGGTGAGCTAAATTACAAGAAAGTTGAGGCTTGGTTGGACACTATTGGTGATGTCTTAGATGTTTTAAGGTATCCCGAGAAGCGCAGGGTAACTTTTATAGCCTTCCGCTTGGAGTTAGTTGTATAGATTGGTGGCATGTAATCCAAATAAAATGGACTGAAGAGGGTACCGTCCGCAATTGGGAGAACTTTGTGGCGGAGTTCGCTAAAGAATTATACACCAGCAGTTGTTGCGGAGAAGAAGGAAGTTTTTTTCATCAACCTCAAGAAAGCAAATAAAATAGTGGGGGAGTATGAAGCAGAATTAGCCAAGCTATCGAAGTATGCCCCTGGGATGGTTAATACTGATGAAAAGAAGAAAAGGACATGTTTTATCCAAGGAATTTAAGGTGGAAATAAAGAATGATTTGACAGTATGCGACCTAGGAAGCTACACGATAGCAGTAGAGAAGGCCCAGAGAATTGAAGAGGCACCGGAAAAACTCTAAGCCTTTCAAGGACGTCATAAGGAAGGAATATGTGATACTTTACCCCCGGCCGGTGGCATCCAAAAGGCTAAAAATAGCGTAGGAAAACAAAGAGGGACTACCCAGAAAAAGTTTGGTAGAGCTACAGTTGTTTCCTACTGAAAAACTGGTTTTACTGTTTTAGCTTAACTAGTAATCCTATGTTCCAACATAGTCTAACTTAACCAAGTATGAAAAGTAAATAATGCTCGATACACACAACTTGGTTATGCAGTTCGGTGAAATTCACCTACATCTGTGGGTCCTGGCCAGTTCAGAATAAATCCACTAATCAGAAAGATATAGTACAAATTACACCATACAACTATACTTATCTTTTCTAATTCTAGACGTGACCGATCCGCCTTGATCAGACTCCCTCTGACCTCGAAACTCATCGACGCTGGATCTCCTCCTCTTCAGGAATTAAGGCATACATTCTGAATTTTAGCACACAGATCGAGTGTGTTGGAACATAATCAGATTCTGACTCTCAGCAAGAATGTTAAATCTGAATGCAGATTTTTATATATTAAATCCTTAAGTTTGCAGCCGTGTAATGTCCCTTTATATAGTCCATTGCATATCAGAATAGCTCTATAATTATCTCCATAATATTCATATTCCTTATCTGCTTTTGAAGCATATCCAAATCCCATAAATAAAGGAATTTTCCTTATCACCAGTATCCCATAATATTCATTCAATTCCAATTTCATAAATGTAGGGATTTACCATAATTCTATTATGCTTCTAATACGCTGAATCAAATATCATGTAATCATCAATTTCCATAAACCAAAATTGGCGCAATATTCTTTCTGCAATTCTACCACAAATACTGCTTTCGGTATATGTTCCAACATAGTAAGTTTCTCTTCTTTACCATAAGTTCACAAATTGTCAATCAATTAATCTAGATCACACATGACTTTACAATCTCCCTCTTTGGCATTTTGTGGACCTAACCATTTTGGAATATAAAGACGAGAAGAAAAAAACTTCCATCATAGTCATCATTCGCACATAAAGCATACTATGTTGGAACATACTCAGTAACCAATTATGAGATAATAACTGAATACCAAATATCGAGAAAACCCAAAATAATTCAGAATTATTACAACCCAGAATAATAAAATTCCATTGTCTTCTCCTTTGGGGCCAATAAACATGCCAAAGATAAAAAATTATCCATCAACAAATAAGTCAGCTCCCCCTGAATCACGCGTTGAGTATGTTGTAACACAGTCCGAGAGACCACTATTCTGCTAACCGAGCCTTCTCAGCTTCCAACTTCTTCTTTTCAGCTTCCAGAGCTACTAGATGCATGGAAATGGCTCCAAGCCTTCCATTAAGAGCATCCAGTCTTGCTTTTATTCCTCTTTGACATGAGCTAGAACTGGCAGAGGTTGACTTCCAGGGTAGATCATGTACTTGCCTAAGATCAAAAGTCATCTTATTAGGCTTCAATGGTTCTGTCTCTATGATCTCATCTATGGACTTGGCTTTGACTCCTTCACCCCTGACAAGTATTGTGATTATGCTTGGATAAACTAGTGATTGCTTAGCCTTGAGAGTTACAGCTAATTTGACAATGTCT
>JAULKK010000009.1:5714311-5732607 GCA_032355705.1 Rubia peregrina
GTTCGCTTTAATATTCATCTTCAAATCCTTCACATTCTTCAAGCTTTCGAACACTCCACAAATTTACTTAGGGCAACTTGTATTATTTACTTATTATCCCAAACTTACTTAGACTTTAGAGTTTGAGATGATTTTTTAAATATAAACATTGGTCCTCCAACTTAAATTTATTTTTTTGTTTCAAAATTAAATTATTATACATAGTTATTTATTTAATTAATTACAATTTGGTATTTGGTTCGGGTTTCGGTTTGAGTTTTAATATCCAAAATCGATCCAAAAACCTCATTCATAATTTGGTTTATTCAATTCGGATATCTAAAAACTGTATATCAAATTCGGTTCGGGTTATTCGAATTTGGATAATTAGGTTTTTGGCTCGGTTTTTGGTTTTTTTGCCCACCCCTACTCTTCGGTGAAGCAACAAATTCTGCTCCCACTGAAATCCTTTCTAGCAAAGCTCGCAGTGGAATATATTTGTCGCCTAGAGGGTCCTAAGAGACTGTGCTATGACCTCTACATCTGGATCTGCACCACATAAAAAAACATGCAAACACATCATCACAATTTTGTACATATCAACAAAAATTCATTATAAACTCAATTAAATTAATTAATAAACCAGCACCCCAATCCGTTTATTACTCAACATAAAATGAACTATATTAAGTCACATTTATACTTTATAGTTACTACTATTACCAAACCTTTATTTAGTTCATCACCCTATTCAGTCCCTGCGCATTTATCGCCCGCCCTACGTAAGCACATTGACTTCAAATAATTTTAAAAGATTTAGGTTAATTAGTTTTATTTTGAGTTACTATTTATAAGTAAGTTTAAACCTCTTGTATTTAATGGCTCGGCATGTTATTCCCATTACTATAAATACACGTATTTAGCTCCTGTATCAATACCGGTAAAATGTATAAAAAAGGTTTAGCTAATTAAATTACAAATCAATTTTTATTTTCATAAACTTGATTTCTTGTGAGAATATTTGTTTGTAAATTTATTTGAGGGGGTTTTATTTTATTATTCATTAGTCAAAACCATTTTCTAGTCAAAATTTTCTATAAATTTTTCTTTCGCTATAAAAAAAGATTTTGTCTATATGCTTATTTTGCATTAAAATTATGAATTAAACAAAAAATATTTTTTAAAAAATTTAAAACTTAGTATAAAAGTAATAATTTCATTAAATATTATGGAAATTTAGTCTTTTATCTTTTTACATTTTTACATTTTTTTTCTAATATTTGTTTAATTTTAAACCCTATTGTATAATTCCTAGATTCGTACAAAGTAATTTATGCATGTGGTACAAAGTTATTACTCTGTTTTTTGTTTAATTCAATAAAATAACATTAATTATTACTCTTTTTATTAGTACTAAGGTGACAACATCCCAAAACTGGATAATTTTCCTTTGACCCCTCTATCCATAGAAGATATGAAGGAGCCGAATTTCGGGGTAGGAAAGTACAGTGGTGAAGAGAGGAGATTGAGGATTCATAGATATAGAGCGAAGAAAAATAAGAGGAATTTCAACTGGTCAGTTAAAATAAGACAATTAGTTATTTGTGGAAACTTTTCTCACATTCGATTTGGTGAAATTGTTGTGTTCATTTTCATGTTTTTATGTATGTATGCCGCAAAACGCTACTCGATAGCAAGCAGAGGATTCATGGAAGGTGTGCACACAATGATGAAGATGCGGAGATTCCTTAAGCCGCCTCCTCCTCCGTGTTTCGTAGATATGGTGAAAATGAAAATGATATTTGGTTATCTTTTTTTTTAAGAATGATTTTCATACTAAAAAAATAATTACAAAAATAAAAATAGTTTCATTATGAAATGTATGGGAAAATGTAAAAGCAATTTTGATACTATTTATACAAATGTATGATATTCATTCGATCAGACAGTTACAAATTCAAGAAAATTAAATCTTACTATATTGTAGATTGTGTTTTTTCTTTTTTCCTTCACTAATCAATGCAAGCTGATAGTATGATAATATATATTTTTAACATAAGGGTCTGATATATTTTTTTTAATAATTATAAGTTTACATTAAGTATGTTATTTTTTAAATTATAATATTTTATGTACATTGGAATTCATTAAAAATTATTGATTTAGAAATATATTGATTTTTTCATAATATCAACTAAAATAAGTGACGTTTATACTTTTTAATTACTATTGTTACCAAACTTTGTTCAGTTCGTCCGTCTATTTAGCACCAACACATTTACAGCCTGCCTTACGTGCGTACATTGACTACGAATACATTTTAAAAGATATAGGTTAATTATTTTTGTTTTAAAACAATAATTCTCAATCAATTTAAGCCTCCTCTATTTCATGGGCTCAACATGTTATTCCCACAACTATATATGCACCACTTTTACTCTTGTTTACATACCGGTCACGTGTAAAGAAAATTTTAAATAATCAAATTACCAAATAATTTTTAGTGTTATAAATCCTAATTTATAATTCCTACACCTGTACGGAATGTAGTAATTTATGCACGCGGAACAAAGTTGCTGCTCTGTTTTTAGTTTCAATTTTAAAAACTAACATTGATTATTACTCTTTCTTTTATTACTAAGGTGATAACAACCCAAAACAGAACGACATACTTCTCGAAGAACTTCTCACAGTTGAACTTCTTCTCATTATGCTTGTGTTAGTAGTGTTTCTTTATTCCGATGAGACCCCTGAGAGCTCAAGATGGGTCGTGGTGCACACAAGTGGTCTTCATGCGAATCTACACCTTAACACATGCCACATTTGTAGCCTTTTGCTTCAATTTCCAAGGTAGGTTGTGGCCTCTCCAGTGGAGATACAGATTCTGCTCCCGCTGAAAGCCTTTCTAGCAAACCTCAAAGATGAACTTGTTTGTCGCCAAGAGGGTCCTCAGAGACAACGCTATGACCTCTACATTTGTATATGCACCACACACAAAAAACATGCAAACACATAATCACAACTTTGTGCATATAAACAACAATTCATCCGGAATTTTGTTAAACTAATTAATAAACCATCACCCCTATCCGTTTATGACTAAATATAAAATGGACTAAATTAAGTCACATTTAAAATTTTCAATAACTACTATTACCGAACTTGTATTCAGTTTGTCAGTCCATTCATCGCCTACACATTTCAATAACTACTTACAGAAATGATCGTGTAAAATCTGAAAGTGCAAAAATAACCTTAGAAATCGTTGGCCGAAATGTCAACGGAAGAAATGGCCGGAAATCATTGAAATGGCCATTTTTCCCTTCTATTAAAATTTTTAAAAAATTAAAAATTAAAAGACATTAATGCCCTTGGTTTTAACGAGGCAAAAAATCCTCTCTTTCTTTGTTTTCTCTACCCCTCCACCACCGGTCCGATTTCTTCCCCGCTCTCATTCCTCCGGCGTTTAAGCTGCATTTGGACTGTAATTTCTTGGACTGTGATTTCTTGTTTGATAGAGCTTGTCGTTGCCAGTGGTGCAGCAGCAGTTCGCGGTCGTCATCAGTAGCGTAGCGACATAGCTAAGGTGGGATTTGGGATTTTATGATTTTAGGACTTTGAATTCCGGTGGAATAACTGAGGTATATTTTCAAAACTCGAAGAAAAAATATGCGGGTGTGGAGGAGGTGCGACGAAATGAGTCTGGGTGGAGCAGGCTGGGTGGTGGCGGATCGAGGCAGAGGGAATTAGTGGCAGGGATGGTAGCACGGGGGAGGGGATCTGCAAAGGTGGTGGTGCGGGGTCGGGGCGGGTTAGTGGTGGTGGAGCTAGTGGCATGGCAGCAGAGCTGGTAGCGGAATGGGTGGCAGATCTTGGCGGACGAGATTAGTGGTGTGGGGGAGGGGATCTGCAGAGGTGGTGGCTCAGGGTTTGGTCGATGTCTAGGCAGGATCAGTGGCGGTGGAGTTGGTGGCACGACGGCGGAGTTGGTGGCAGGTTTGAAGAAGAAGAAGAAGAAGAAGAAGAAGAAGAAGAACACTATGGGTATTTTTGTCTTTAATTTTTTATTTTAGGAATAAGGATATTTTTGTGGTCAACGGTTGAATCCTTTGGTCAATGCCAAAATAGTGCAATTGGGTTTAATTTCACTATTTTACAAAAATTTAGGGTTAGTTTTGCACTTTCAAATTTTACAAGTTTATGTCTGGACTTTCAAAATTTAATAGGGTCATTTTTGCACTTTTTCCTTATGTAAATTATAACATATTCTATTTATTAAAATTAATTTTAAAAACAATAATTTAGGAAGAGAATTTTTTTCTTAAAATGGACTAAAAAAAGTTACATTTATACTTTTTAACTACTACTATTATCGAACTTGTATTCATTTCGTCCGCCTATTTAGCACCCACACATTTACCGCCCTCCCTACGTATAAACATTGACTTCAAATAAATTTTAAATATTTAGCTTAATTATTATTTTTTAAATTATTAATTTTCATTAAATGTAAGCCTCCTGTATATTATGGGCTAAACTTGCATAATGTTCCCAATACTATGAATACACCGCTTTTGGTCATGTATCAATATCGATCAAATGTAAAGAAAGGTTTAAATAATTAAATTACAAACCAATTTTTAGTGTTATAAAACTAATTTCTTGTGTGATTCATTGTTTGTAAAAAAAACATTCAAGGGGGTTTTATTTTATTATTCATTAGTCACAACCATTTTCAAGTCAATATTTAATTATTTTTTTGTTCATTATAATAATAAAAAAGGTTACGTCTATATGCTTATTTTGCATTAAAAATTGAATTAAAGGGGGAAAATTAAGAAAAAAATTAAAACGTAATGTCATCAACTATTTAATGGAAATATAGTTTTTTCTCTATAAATTGTAACTTTCATACATTTGTGTTTTCTTATATTTTCTTTGTTTTAATTTTAAACCCTAATTTATAATTCATAGATCTGTACGGAATGTAGCAATTTATGCACACAGAACAAAGTTGTTGCTCTGTTTTTGTTTAAGTTTTATAAACTAACATTAACTATTTCTCTCTTTTTATTATTACTATGGTGATAACAGCCAAAACAGAATGATGTACTTCTTTGTGCACTTCTCACACTTGAAATTTTTCGTTGTGCTTGCGTGAGTAGTGTTTCTTTGTTCCAGTGAGATCGTCGAGGGCGGGGGACAAGTTGTGATGCGCACAGGTAGTCTTCGGGCACAGATACACATTGCGTCGAGCCACATTTGTAGCCTCCTGCTTCAGTTTCCAAGGTAGGTTGTGGCCTCTCTAGTGGAGCTGTAAATTTTGCTCCCACTGAAAGCTTTTTTGGAAAATCTTACAAAGGAACCAATTGCTCGCAAGCACAAGTGTAAAAACTCAAATGACGAATTGTATGATTGATCAAAGTGTAGTTAATTCTGTGGATAGTCTCCCATATTATAGGGTTTTATTTGGCTAGATTACAAGAGAATAGAAGAAAGAATTCAACTAGGATTTTATTTGATTCCTTGCTGAATTAGAACTGTCTTTGGAAATATAAATCCTATTCAAAATACATGTTCAATCTAATAAGAAGCATGGCCGAATTATCCTAATGAAAATTGGCAAGATTCATCGAATCTAATCTCATCAAATCTTATCTAAACTTATCTAATATAATCAAATCTAATCTTCTACTAGTACAAGAATTCAAGATTGACTCTAATGTAAATACACTACCTCAATAAAAAAACAGAGTGGCCGGGAAAAAAATGTAGTGTTAATGCCTCTAAAACCCTAATCTAAAAAATGCACTAAACCATAATCAAACCCTAATTTCAAAATTAGATTTTGAAAACCCTAATTTGAAATCTGAGTAAAAATCTTCCAAGAGGGTTTCGAAATATTTGTCTCCTCTTTATGTACTTGAACAATCAAAGCATTCAACACTTCATGTTTAAGTTTCTTCCTGGCTCTTGTTATCAGACCAACCATGTTACTTAGAGGATATCTAACATAACCTTTGAAGCTTTGATCTAGCTGAGGCACGACCTGTGCGAGTGACACGGTTCGTTCGGGTGACACAACTCGTGTGGGTGGCAAGTTCTGTGCTAATGGCAAGGCATGTTCTGGAGGCACGGTCTATGCAACTTCTGGATTAATATCATTTTCCCGATCTTAGCCTCTTTCGTATCATCATCGCCATCTAGGTTTACGAGTTCGATTTCATTGCCCAAATTAATTCATGTTTCCACATCTTCTGAAAATTGTCCATAGTTAATTGAGTGTGTCGTCAGTTGGGAATCGCACAAGATTTCAAGCTTCATTGCGATGGCTATACATTGTCTCGTTGTTTGATGATCTCCTCTTACCTTCACTACTCTCGTCAATGTGAGAAATTTCATGACTAGATGATAAGGGGACCATATATCCGTAGTGGCGTTCATCTGTGACCTCCCTATAATAGCATCGAAATGGCTTGGGTGCCTATTACCACAGAGTCACATAAGATGGTGTAAGCTTTATTTCTCCCCGATTGTAACTGGTAATTGTATATTTCCTAGAGGCCTCCATGGTTGTCATGTTAACACAATTATACATAGAATCAGTTGTTTTTTTCATATTTAATTGCTTGAACCTGATTTTTTTTTCCAAAACAATCAGCGAATAGGACCTCCACTACGCTTATGAAGACACTGTGTACATTGGAATTTCCTATCTTTTTTATTTTTACTATAGGGTCATTGTGTTGTGATGCATTTGGGACTAAATCATGTTCACTATACGTAATTCCTTCATCAATGAAAGTCCTTTTTATTAGTGAGCTCTTATGATATCAGGTATCTTGCCCTTGCTTTCAATGCATTGTTGGAGGTGAGCTCTGTTGATTCGTGGATGGAAAATATCACTTTGTCTAGGGTTCCCTACATCACATCCTCTCCCTTCTTGATTGATTCATCCATCTTTTTCTTAGGCTTCGCCTGAGGTTGGGTTGCATTCATATTATTTATAGCATTATAATCACCTAACCTTGTTGGTGAGTATTCCTTTTGTTTTGTAAGAGGTGAAGTAACTCTTTGACTTACCTTCTGAGATCATTGCAACTATTTACGTTGTGACTATCTCTGTGGAACTCACAGTAATAATCTTAGGACCTTTTCTCTGATGGGGCTCTCATTGGTGTTGACTCTCAAAATAGCTCTTTGTGATTCTGTCAAATTTCCCTTCTTGACTTGGTAAGGGGCGTCTTGGGATATGTCATAATGCTGGTCATCAATTTATTTCCTTTGGTAAGCATAGTGTCTTTCCTTTTTTTTCTTGATCCTGTTCCTTGGTAGTCTTCCCCGGACAGTTTTGCTCCCGTTCAATGTCCAGTTTCTTGTTGTTGGCTTCCTCCATCCTGATAGATTTTTCCATCATCTTTTAGAGATCTCTCGTGTTGTCTGGTATGTTTGTTGTGAGCTTTTTTTAAAACTCCCCTGACCTTATACCGCTTATAAATGCTCCCAAGAAAATCTGGTATGTGAGGTCTTTGACTTCTAGATTTTCCGAGATAAAACGATCATGGTATTCTACAATGCTTTCATCGTTTTGCTCCACTACATTCATCATGTCTACACTGTCTTAGTAACATTCTATTTTGGTATATCCTGCCCATAAAATAATCTGCGAGTTGGACTTAAGCTCTAACTTTTCGCTTGGGCAGGCTATCGTATCATACTATTCCAATCTTGGCCAAGAAGATGGGAAAATCTTTACACACCAGCTGAATAGGTGCATCGCAGAACCTCATGCTAGTTCTGCAAGAGTGCATGAACTTCTTAGGATTTGTCATTCCATCATAAGATTTTAATTAAGGAGGCAGTTAAAAGCCTTTCGATGTTGCAAAATTCTGTAATTATTCCACCAGTGGGGAGTGCTTCATTTCTTCTTTCACAGTGTAGCTCACATTAGTGTTGTGGTCTTACTAATGTCTCTTTGGTGGTTGTCTCTCTCTCTCTCTTCTCTTCTCTTCTCCTCCTAAGGTTCTTGGGGATTCTACTAGTTGTTCTTCATTCCCTTCGCCATACTGACGAACTGCATGTAGTGCTGCTCCTTGTCAGCATCACGAAACACCATGAAAGCTCGATTCTCTTTATCATTGTGGAGAGACTCTGTTTCTGTGTCGTCTCCAGTATATTCAACATTATTGAGTATAGGATGTGGTATAGGTCGACGGGGGTTGTGAGTTTGTTGGTGGAAAGGGTGTCTCAATCATATTTTCAGCCCGATTTGTCGATGTCCTGTTCTTTGACATAACACTTAAAAGGAACTGTGAAAACTATAGTCTTCCCCACATTCGGTCCCAATGATGTGGTTGTTCCTGTTAAATAAAATTGGTATCCTAGCTTGCAACAAATCAGTGTAGTGGTGTAGTGTTCGTACCCTGCAACAAAAAGTCTCGGATCGCATTCGGGGTAAAGGCTCTGATGCCAAAGTTGGTATTTTCTATTAGAGGTTATGTCATCTCTGATTGCTAGTTGTTACTTAATTTGATATCTCAAGTCATTTTCTATATGCAGGTATGTTGGCCCAACATTATCGGGGTGACGTCTAATGCAAAGATCGTGCTGGTCGTGGCCATCGTGGTGGCTATACGGCTCTTCTCTGCACATAAGGTGCAGGTCATGTTCTATTGATCATGGCCAGAGTGTCAGCTACGTGCGTAGTATTCATGATTGTGGCTGAATGTTTCTCCGGTTAAGTAGCATTGGTTGCGTGACACAGGAATTTTTTTGCTCTTCGCAATGTGAACACTTCGCCGGCTTTGTAAGCTATCTATAGTATGAATTGAGCATGCCACTCAAACAATATGTGTATATATATACCAATTATCATTCAAGTCTTATTTTAAATCATAGAGTCAACATTCATTAATTGAAATTGAAATGCTCTATGTAATTCAGTTATGCTCATTAGAGTATCTCCAATGCAAGAGTTGGTACATATACAATGTAATTCACTTGTGCCACATGTTATGCTTTAATTGGAACTTCAATACAATGTAACAAAGACAATTAAATGACTGTCTTTTTTGGATTTTCTTCTCCAATGCTACTATCACAATTATAACTTTGGTATGACATGTCACTCATGAATGAACGAAATTTTAGTTGGGCTCATGCATATTGATGAATCCTTATTACTTTTTCTTGGGTAGACAAGTGAGGACTTCAATATGAATTTCTCCTAATAGAAGCTCTACTTGACCCCCTCTAAAGAAAATGATGTCATGTAAGATTGATGCTTCCACTTGACCCTTGCATTGGGGATGTTTTTGTGGGTTGAGAGTCTATCAATATGACGTGTCAACTGATTTTTACCCAACTGAGTCCTACATTGTAGATGCTCTTAGACCATTTCCAATGGAAAAGTTAGTTTTGGGGGGTCACTAAATGGAATGTTTTAATTGGAACTTCAATGTGATGTAAACAAAGTTAATTGACGGTCTAATTTAAATTTTCATCTCCAATGGTACTGTCACAATTATAGCTTTGGTATGACGTTTCAATCATTGATTGAATTAAATTTTTGTTAGGCTCATGCATATTTATGAATCCTTATTACTTTTTCTTAGAAGACGACTGGGGGGCTTAATATGAGTTTCTCCATATAGAAGCTCTACTTAGCCCCTCTAAATAAAATTGTGTAACGTCATATTGATACTTTCATTTGACCCTTGCATTGGAGAAACTTTGTGGGTTAAGGGTATATCAATATAATGTGCCAAGTGACTTATAATAAATTGACTCTTGAATTGAAAATGCTCTTAAGCATGCTAAAACTTAAAAGGTGAAGGTTGAACAATAAGGAAAGATCATGGCAAACTAGGGCTTTTAAGATTTAATTCAAATTTGGAATTAAAAGTTTAAATTTGGGATATATAAAGTTAATTTAGCCGAAATATATACTCACCTGGTCCCACTAACAATTTCCTATTTTTCTTTTTTGTCCATCCCACTAATAACTTCATATTTCTAATTTTTCTACATTTAGTCATAAATATGTGATTATAATTCTTCCATTCATTTTATATATGTGGGCCCACTATTATCACTCATTAAAAAGATGTCACACGGACTTGTATTAAAAATTGTGCAAAAAGCAATTAGAAACTTTAAATTAGTAGGATGGAGGGAGCAAAGACTAAGAAATTGCCATTATTAAGAATATACTGTATTAGACAATCAGCTGTGAGATTGTAACTGGGGAGAGAAATCACATCAGTGTTAAGGTAATGAGAATCTCCTCCTTCTTGAGCAAGGAATGAAACATGGAGATAAAATAAGTACATAGATTTACCAAAAAGCAGAACCCACGCAAAACCTGTGATGCTTAACTTCACTTCAACTTCATCCTTAATTGCCAACATGAATCGACAAACACATTATAAGTGCATATGCTCTCCAAATATTCTGCAATCTGCATCACTTTTGTAAACTTGAATGTAACAGTCCAAATGTTTGCTGTTGCCTCCTCCTGTTGGGCAACAAGTGCTAGCCAGTGAAGTAAGATGCTCTACATTTGTGGAGTATACATGAGGAAAAAGAAACCTAAATATTCCATTCTTTCCTCTTGTTATATCATAACATGTTTTTTCCAACATCTGAAGGCAGTATTAGGCTGGGACCGGGATTGGGACGAGATAGTTCATCGCGTAAATTACAAATTTGTCATGTCACTTCCTGCTTTGGGGAATGCCAGCTATGTTCAGTTTCCTCGCGGAAACTATCGTAAACTTGCTCCTCCTTCAGGCTTGGTAGTGACCAATGCACAACCACAATTTGAACGTGCCGCCTCTCATTTCCCTCCTGAAAACCAGGTCTTGGCTCATTAATGTTTAATCCATGTCTAGTGTAGGCGGCCGATAAGTTTCTGTTGTATGCATGTGATCATTCTTAGTGACATTGATGCATATCTGTCTTTGTGGAAGGTAGTTGTTGAGGGTGTATGTGCATGTATTGAAACATTTGCAGTGTCCAGCAGAGTGTTGCAGCCATTATTTTTGGAGATGGATCACCCTCGAGGCTGTATCCTCTCACGAAACGCAGATCAGAAGGTGCCATTCCAATTGCAGGCAACTACAGACTCATTGATGCAGTTGTCAGCAACTGTATTAACAGCAACATATCCAAGATATACGCTATCACGCAGTTTAACTCAACTTCTCTCAACTCCCACCTCTCGCGAGCCTACTCAGGAGGGTTATCCCCGGGACAAGATGGATTTCTAGAGGTCATTGCTGCATGTCAGACTCCTGAAGAAAAGGGGTGGTTTCAGGTAAATGGCCTTACATTTCACCCGTGCTTATCTGAGTTATGTACTGCTCCTTACATATGACTTCACCTTGTATCTTAGGGAACCGCGGATGCTATAAGAAGGTGTTTGTGGATACTTGAAGAGCATCCCTGTGTGGAGTTTTTGATCCTTCCTGGACATCATCTTTACAAAATGGATTACCAAAAGCTTGTTGAGGCTCATCGGAGCAACGCAACTGATATAACGCTTGCTCTACTTAGTGAAATGAGGAATGATAATCCGGGATTCGGCTTTGCCAAGATAAATTCAGGCCTTCAGGTCACTGAATTTCTGGAGGAACCCTCAGACATGGAATTATTATCTGTATGTTTCCCTAGGAGTCTGTCATATCCATGAACATTAAAAAAGAGTTCTGATTTTTGTATAACCTCTGCTGTGATTATTTACTGCAGGTACAAAATTCAGTTGCATTTGATGAGAGTATTCACCCTGGTATGGGGATTTATGTGATTAACAAAGATGTTATGATAGATCTTCTTAAACAATATTTTCCAACCGCGAATGATCTGAGATGTGACATAATACCAAGAGCAATGTCCTTGGGGATGAAGGTTTACACTTGTTGCTGAGGCACAAAATGCACTGCTTAGTTCTGGAAACTTTAATCTCTGCAAACAGATACCAATGAAGCCTGAAGTATAGTAATCATCATTACTTGTTTTGAATTGTTTAGGTTCATGCATATAAGTTCAATGGTTATTGGGAAGACATGAGAAGCATCGGAGCATTTTATCACGCGAATATGAAGCTCATAGAGAAAAGAGACACCTTTGATCCACATGATTAGTAAGTACAAACAAAATGAATACCATAATACATTGATTCAACTAAGCAATGAACATTTTTTACTATTGTATTTTAATTTGTTAGCAGCTTTTATGACAAAGATACTCCTCTCTATACTCTCCCTCGACGCTTGCCACCAACTATGATTGCTGATGCTGTCATCACTGACTCTGTAGTTGGAGATGGTTGTGTTCTCAACGTAAGAAATACTATGCTAGCTACCTAGTACAACTGCACTGCTACTAACTGTTATACATATTCAGTAGTATTACTAATGTTAGATACTTGAGGAGGTTTACATCTTTTGTCTGTGCAGAGATGCAACATTAAGCGGAGCATGATTGGCATGAGAACGAGGATTGAACAAGGAGCAAGAATTGAAGATTCAATAATCATGGGTTCAGATGCATATCCAGTAAGATGGACACCTAATAAGCTTTGGTTTCTTGGTGGTTGTGACTAAATTATGCATTTGTACATAGTTTTACACCGCTAACGAGGTACAGATAACACTTGTAGAAAGGGAAGGATGTTGAAGAAGCCTGTGTCAATGGTGCTGTCAGGGACATTCCTGTTGGAATTGGGGAAGGCTCATTCATTAGGAAGGCCATCGTCGACAAGAATGCAAAGATTGGCAAAAATGTCATGGTATTTAAGTTGCAAACATCGTATTCTGCATTGGAACATGTCCTATGAATAGGCCATCAATCTAATTTTAGTTCTTGTCCTAATGCTCCAGATCATGAATAAGGATGAGGTGCAGGAGGGGAGCAGAGAAGCGGATGGCTACGTGATCAGAGGAGGTATAGTTGTCGTCGTAAATGGTGCAGTTATCAGAGATGGAAGCATTCTATGACTAGGAAAACTTGAATAGGCCTCGAGTCTAGAATCGATCAGATGGCGAAGAATGCGAGTCATAGTTTTGTTAGATGCTCTCAGCATTTACCAAAAGGCCATCTTACCCGGGAAGTACATAATTGTGACAGCCTCATATTCAGTTGATGCAAATGAAAAAAGTTGCAATAAATTGGCCATTCTTATTGAAAAGAGGATCGAATTGCTTTCAAGTTTCAACACACTCCCTCAATATTATCAAATAAACCGGTGCTTCTTTTTGTCTAGTTTCAGTGAATGCATTCGGCATGCTTCAATTTTATAATGTTTATGTAGATTTGTCCGGCTTGATTCTGTGTCTATGGTCCTATGTTGTTAGTAACGAGGAGCACTAAAATTAACCAAAGAAACACATAGTACATACATTGAAAAGGACAAAGGCTGAGGCTGAGGCTGAGGCTGAGATAACAAGGCAATTCTGAGATCAGCCAACTATTTCCCTGATGAATTAGCTTTAATAAAGAGATCAGTCTGAAAAGCAATTCTATTGATCTGAAACCAAAACTTATTACAATGTCTTCATTTCGTCTCCGGGAGACAATTGCTGAGTGTATTGAAGATATACAAACCGATTCGCGAGAAAATCAGCTGAAAGCCCTCCAAACTTTGGCTAGCATTACAAAAGTTAGCCCTCAAAACAGGAACGTATTAGCGCAAACAGATGGCGCCATTTCCCTTCTCCTTTCCATGTCTAAGGCACGCTCTCCTTCAGTTGAAGCACTGGCTCTATCCATACTCTTCAGTCTCTCCCTCAATCCCAATCTAAAGCAAACTTTAGCGGATATAGAAAACATAAAGTACCTCAACTCCGCGATCCTTTCCCCTGGCTCCGTGGAATCAAGCAAACTAGCCGCCTCCTTCATGTGTAGCCTAGCCATGTTGGACAAGAACAAGGCCAAGTTTGGAGTTGCAGGCTCCATTCAGGCTCTAGTAAGCGCGATTTCCTCAGGATTAGGAGGTCCATCTTGCCATCACCTCCTCAGCTCTCTAGCTGAGCTAGTACAATTCCAGGGAAACTGTACTTTGGCAGTGCATTCAGGGGCTGTTCCAATGCTGATCAGCGTAGCAAAGAGCGCCGAAGGGGAGGACCTCGCGGGCACGTCCCTGGCGATTCTGAGCCTGCTGGCGAGGTTCGAGGAGGGGCTGAACGCTTTGCGAAAGAGCGAGGGGATCGTGGGCGCGATGGTGGGAGTTTTGAAGGGAAGATGCATGCTGAGTAAGGAAGGTGCTGCAGATGTTCTGGTGAGGCTGTTTGAAGAGAGTGAGGAATGCATAAGGGATGCTTTAAGGTTGCCTGAATGCATGACTGTGTTGGCTGATGTTTCTGTCGGAGGCTCTCCTACTGCTAGACAGAGAGCTAGTTTGTTGATGAAGAAAATGATGGATGCAAATCTAAATGATGAGAGTTTTCAACTGATTGATCAGTGGTAAACTGGTATTGATACTCCATTTCCATCTTGCTATTTGTGTCTCTTCTGAAATGCAGTTGAATATTGACTGATCATGAGTAATCAAAAGGGTTTCATCCGTTCCAACAGTTCACATTTTCTCTTCATGATTTCAAAACATGTTTAAACACCAATAACTTCAAATGCAAGTTGTAAAATTAAATATTTGGATAACATTACACACTAATGAAATTATAATAAACTTGTGAAGAAAAATTGAAAAAGAAATAGTGGAGGATGAATGAAGAAAAATTGAAAAAGAAATAGTGAAGGATGAATGGAAAATATTGAAAAAGAGGATGAATGGAGGATGAGTATATCAAACTAAAGAAAAAATGAAAAAAAATTGTTTAAACATCAATAACTTCAAATGCAAGATGTAAAATTAAGTATTTGGAAAATTTTACACACTAATGAAATTAGAATCCGTCTCTTAAAAGACAGACTTTTCATAAGTCATGAAATTATCAAGGTTTAAAGTGCAAATTAAAAGAAATGAAGATAAAAAGTTTAGATTGCATGAATTGGATTTCAAACTGTATAATAAACTTTTAATATTGCAACTAAAGAAATAGTGGAGGAAATTGAAAACGGGATGAATGGAGAAAAATTGAAAAACGGGATGAATGGAGGATGAGAACATTAAACTTAAAGAAAAGACAGGGGACAAAGTCTAAGGACCCAACCTGGTTTGAACCGGTGACCTCTCGATCTGCAGTCGAATGCTCTACCACTGAGCTATAGGTCCCGTTGAGGATGAATTTTACGTTATTTATTAAAACTTGTGACGTTTTAGTTCGCAAATATCCTAATTAAGTAACCTTGGTCCACAGTCAATAAATACAACTGAAACAAAAGGTGATTTTGTTTTCGTTAGGTGACATTTTAGACTAAATTGTTTTTTTGTCCCCAACATAACATCTTTTACCATCGTTTCATTTTCGGGAGCAAAATTACTTTTTTTTTAGTACCCCACATATTAAAGTGAATTTTTTTTATCCTCAAAACCAGATTCTAGGTGTTTTTCAGGTAGACTATATTGTTTTGTGGTCCCTTAACATAGCATCTTATATTATCTTTTGGTCCCTGAAAATCACCCAAAATCTGGTTTTGGGGATCAAAAATTTCACTTTGAATTTGTGGGGTACTAAAGAAATGTGATTTTGCTCTCGTGGACCAAAAGATGATAAAAACTACTATGTTGGGGACCAAAAACACAATTTAATCGACATTTTATAATGTTCAAAAACTTGGGTGAGATGGTTTCACCATAAATTATGATGAGATCATGGATTTATATGCAATTTTAATGAGTTGAAGATAGAGCTGTCAATTTCAAATCCGACCTGGATCAACTCGACCGAACTCTAGCCGGACCGATTCTGACCTGAAAAATATTGACCCGACTCGACTCGTACAAACTCAATCTGAAACTCGATTTTGACTTGATAACCTGGACCTAAACCCAAATCTGACTCGACTTAAACTCAACCCAATACCCGATTCTGACTGGATAATATGGGCTGAAACCCGAACCCGCCTCGACCCAAACTCAATCGAAATCCAATTCTGACCTGATAATCTGGGCTCAAACTCAAACCCGACTCGCCCCGAAATCAACTTGAAACCCGATTCTGACCTGATAATCTGGACCATAACCCGACACGACCGAATCAACCTGAAATCTTATTCCGAGTCAAACATGATTCAATCGAAATACGTTTAAACTTGAATCCAATTCAACCTGACCTATAATTAACTTGGACCATTAAATAGGCTAAATTCATATGAATATTGGGCTCATTAAACTTTTAGCCCATTTAAATTATTTAGAATTCTTAAATGTTGTAAGAGTATAATTTCAATGCTATTTAATTTTAATTTCTCCCTTATATATACACATTACTGATGCATTAATTTCCTTCATTTTTTGGTAGTTTATATTCTTCTCTTAAATATTACCATATTCACATTTAAATTTTACAGTATTGATTACTTATGCACAATCTTGAAAAATTACATTGCGACCCATGATTGTGTTACTCCATTATCCATTGCTCCAAAATACATGATTTTGTTATTCTTACCTAAATATAGAAATATTAAATAAATGATTTTTTGGTGAAATGTTGGAAATCACTAGTGCATATTCTTAAGTAACTTAGAATTGATTACTAGAAGTAAGAAAGGGAAATCGGAAAGGATTACGAATATGTTCTTGTAACCAATTATTGATAAATATTCTGTTACAAACTTGAAAAATACAATGGAGTGCATAAGATTGCATTAATTACGTTCGAGTGGATTTCATTGCATCATGTATAAGGTACCAACGGAACTCAGTTATTCTCAGGAAATGATTGCGTATTCGGTCAAAAGTGAGAAATCGTCGCATCACAAACTGACTTTGAAGACCTATGGAGGTGTAACCAAGTGAACCAAACGATAATGCCCCTTATTGTATGTAATATAGCATTTGGTTTTGTGCAATTTTTTAATCATTTCCAATCATTATCTAATTGATGTTACCGTTTTCATTTGGAAGGTACATGTATTATTTTGCTAACAAAAGGACAAGGGTTGAATAGAGTAGTTGTGCCAGGTGTTTATTGAAGAAATCAGGTGTACTTTTCAAGAGATGGTCGACTACATCCGCAAAATTCTACAACGAACAGATAAAAAATTATTCGTTTTACCGTATATTGAAAGGTGATGGATACATGCTCATGTCATTTAAGCTAATCCATTAATGCATTATTATTTTTTAATATTTTTATAGATGCAGTAGAAACCATTGAAGATTAATATTTATTGTCTACGACAAGAAGCACATTCAATGGATGGATCTTCTTCACTCCCAACCGTCCTAGTCGTTCGTTAAAACTTTGGGTGACTCATCAATGGTCCGGAGAACAATGGTAATAAGGGTTTAGACCTAATACAAATTAAGGTGTGATTCTATTTTCATGTTGCAAAATAGTATTTGGTCTTCACTTATTATAATTATTTTTAATTATTTTATTTTATTTATCAGTACAAGAAACTAGTAAGGACATGGGAATACGGCTATTACGTAATGCTATACGCAGCGGAATGTGCCCAACATGTGCGTGAGGATTACTTAGATTTCGACGAAGTGAGTACTAAGATGATTCTTTCCAGATTTTTGTAAACAATGTAACATGTCATCCCATTTCTCAAACCGTATTCACAAGATGATATCAACAGTGCAAGAAATTGCTTGGTTAGGTATCTTGTGTACTTCTGTTTCTCTTCAATTGGGAATCCAAATGTGGTATTATGAGAAACTAGTATATCATGACATAGTTGTGTGGAATAGATTTTTGGTGAATTTTATTCATATCTATGGATTGTTGCTTTCCTAGCGTAGTCTATAGATTTTTTGATATTAGTGTCATCTTCTCTTGTATTTTGTACAATCTGGATCGGTTTTACGAGGCTTTTTAGAAGCTAGTTTATAATGAAATAAGCTGATTTTTCCATATTTTCCAAGCCAAGTTCCGAGTTCGGAACTCAATTCAGACCATATAACAAAATTTTACATAGACACGATTATGAGTTACTACATTGGAACCTCCCATACAGAAAAAATTTCTGAACTCGGAACTGGTAATCCAAAAAATGCATTTCCGTGCATCTCCGGATTTGACACCCAATAGAGGAACATATTCTTAAGCGCAGAACGACGTACCAGATCCGTAACAATTACAATGTTCCGAGTTCGTAACTGCATATACACTGCGAGTCTCGGATCAAGAGTTCTGCCCTCGTAACTGCATAGGGAGTCCAAAACTCGGATTATCGTTCCGCAC
>JAULKK010000009.1:5743537-5754452 GCA_032355705.1 Rubia peregrina
ACTGACAACTACATTGAGAAACATCAAATACAGTATTTAAAACCTCAATATCAAAATTTTAAAATATCAACAATACAAACTAAAATATAAAAAAAAAACAAAAGTGAACATAAGTTGCATACTTAAATATGAAAACAACACAAGCATCGAACACTAAAATTATAACATTACACCAACACACATAACAATATTTAGAGGTTAAATGTGAAAGATCAAAGATAGAACCAGAAACATCAATAACAGTATCTAAAACATCACAACTAAAAAAAGCTTACAGTTCCTACTTCATTCTCGATTGCATCAACGATGGGCAAGTGTTCTTAGACATCTAAGAAACAGCAACAACAATAACAACATAAAAATTAGCACAAATCGTAACAAACCCCTAAGATATCACACACAATAAAAACTACACATCAATAGCACACTTAAGCATGAAAACACAACAAACATCAAAAGCCAAAATTAAAACATCACATACAGTAATAAAAAAATCAATATCTAAAATTAAAAATATCACAATAGCGCACATAACATGACTGTAACCTACACTGTGAAACATCAAATACAATAGTTAAAACATAACCCACAGTATCTAAAACATCACATCTGAAAAATAGCAAAATTTACAGATCCTCCTTCCTTTTCTATTGCACCAACGGTGGGCAAGCATTCTAAGACATATAAGAAACATCAACAACAACACAAAATTTACCAAAAATCGTACAAAATCCTAAGATATCACACACAATCAAAACAACAAAGCTGAACATCAATTGCACACTTAAAACACTACAAGCATCAAATACTGAAATTAAATCATCACACCAACACATATAACAGTACTTAAAATCTAAACATGAAACATCACACAAAAAACCAGAAACATCAACAACAATATGAAAAATAACAAAATTTACAAATCCTGCTTTATTCTCAATTGCAGCAACAGTGAGCAAACATTCTTAGACATCTAAGAAACAACAACAACAACAAAAATTGGCACAAATTGTAACAAAACCCTAAGATATCACACACAATCAAAATTGAACATCAATTGCACACTTAAGCATGCAAACACAAGCGACATCAAACGCTGAAATTAAAACATCACACCAATACATATAATAACACTTAAAGGCTAAAACATGAAACATTAAGCTAGAAACGAGAAACATCAATAACCGTATCTAAAACATCCCTTCTAAAAACTTAAGAATCATCCTTCCTTCTCAACTGCAGTAGGAGTGAAGCAAGTCTTCTTAGACATATTATAGAATTGATAAATATCAAATCAATACACTAAAATCGCATAAAAATATATTTTAGTATACATTAATTTTAAAATATCAAGTGTCACATCAAAATGTGACACTAATAAAAAAAACATCAATATTGAATTAAAAAAATTCACACTATTGAAACATCAAGACATAAATAAAATAAAATTATATTAGTACATAAAAAGAAATATCACTACTAACTTTTAAATCTACAAGTTGAAAAATTAACACATCAATCATAATGAAAGTATAAAGTAAAAATTAAAAATCAAGATGTAAAATATCACAAACTAGTGTCAAAATAAGTAAAGTGTGAAAACTTCAACATATAAACACAAGATTTACAATAAAATATCAAGGTTCAACTATAAACACGTGACTTTAGTATAAATAGTTACTTCTTGTATAACATCACAGGGTTTGATTGAAATATCAAGTACTGGAAATGAAACATCAAATCTGGCAATAAAAAGGCGTGCATTGCGCGGAGATGAGGAGTAAAATTGACTCGCGAGATTTTACGACCCAAATTCTTGACCCGTGAGATTCTTATGACCTGAAATCATTAATTCCCAATTATTTATGTCCAGCATCCCAAAAAGTAGCATTTGCACCCAGATCTCTCATTCCTCTCCCAAACATTCTTAAATTATATTTGGAACCCCATCTCAACTTCAACTTCAACTTCAACTTCAACTTCATAATATTATACATTAATCATTGGTCTCGCTGTGAGACGTTCTCGCACAAGACTTTGTCATTTCGTATTTAATAGGTCCTCTTTTCTTTTCTTCCTTGACTATTTTTATATAAACTAATCCAAGTTTCCTTTTCTTTAGTACTCCTGGAGAATGGTGAACTATCTGATGATATTCCTTACGGTTTACACCAAAGAAAAGACTCAAAATTCTAATGAAAACCCCCATTCAAATTTGGGGTTTGTAGAGGAAAAAGAAATTTTGACAGCAAAAAAGGCATTTCCAGTATACAAGAAAAAGAAAAGATGGTCAAACTACACCTCGAAGACTTCTCTTCCCATCATCATTTTCGACTATCTTTATCGAAACTCTTAACCGTTTCCATCCACTTTCATTTCACAGTTCACCTCTTTATATTGTTCTATTCCTGATTTTATTCCGATTTTCAATTCTACATTTGCCATTTTGTGTGACTCTTTATAATTATTTCCTTCTGTCATGATTTTTAATAGAGGCGTATAATTTAAATTTGCCTTTTTTTCACCAGAAAATTCAAAGCTATTTTTAAAAATAGTTGCAACTTTCTCCTCATACCTTAAAATTCTTGATTAAAATAATAACTCCAAAATGTTTGATTTACTACAGTGTATTGAAATCTGGGAAACACCGTTCTTCTTACTCCCACCGTTCAGATAAGTTTGACACACTTTTTAGTCAGTTTTCTCAACCCACGTTTGATCATAAATTTCATGTAATATATAAGTAGTAATATTATCATGTAAGGTATCGTTAGATTATGCGTAACATGTACTTTTCAAACATTAAAATTTAACATTATATTAACATACGCATAAAAAATTATTAAAGATCAAACATGTCTTGAAAAAATAGCCTAAAAAATATGTCAAATATTAATGAACGGAGGGAGTAGATTTTGTAGCCATGCAAAATTCTTTTTTTTAAAGTAATGCAAAATGCTTTTTTAAGTAATGCAAAATGCTTTAACCTGCGTAGTCTTCGATTTCAGCTTCTGACATGCACGAGTGGTTCTCATCAATCCAAGAAAAAAATAGCGCTTCTGGAAAATCGAAATTAAGTTAATTAATTCAATGTACTCCCTCCATATTGTTATATTTAGAGAGTGTGTAGTGGGAGTTCAGAACAGTTTTAATTTTTAATTGAACCCGAACCGAGACCAAACCCCCCCACAATAGGAAGCTTAGAGAGCCTGAGTAATATTACGAAATGGCAGGCAAACCACGAGCATGGGCCAGGATGCTTTGCTGCGCCTTCATTTTTTGACCAAGGGTATCATGCACGGGCGGATCCAGCTAGTAACATGGGGTAATCATGGTTACCCCATGGTAAAATAAAATAGGGGTATTAGTATTTGGTTAGTCCATATAAATTTTTTATCATAAATATTAAATATTTATTTAATATATTAGTGGTCACCCAATTGAAATTTTTTTGGATTCGCCACTGGTACCAAGTGGCACCCTATGATTGGGCCACGTGGCACCGATGTCCCCACCCTTTTCTTAAAATCTGATTGGGACACGTGACCAAATCTGATGGTGCCATGGGTCCCAGGCAAATTTTTTTTTATAAAAAATCAGTTTTTAGATTTTTGAAAATTATTTTGTACTGTTTAAAGAAAATTAAAATGGAAAATTTTTCAAAATATATGATTTTATTTTTTAAAATCAAAATTAATTTTAGTTTTTAAAAAAAATCAAAATTACATTCTTTAAAAAATAATATATAGTTATTTTTTTTATTATGGTTCATATTTTTTAAAAAAAAATTGAAATTAATTTCAAAAATTAAATTTGAAAAAAAAATCCAATTAAAAATTTACAGGTGTATTATTAAATTTTACATTACAATTTATTTTGTTTGGTACATTTATTTGAATTAATTATTAAGGGTAAAAATAATGAGTAAGATAGAGAGAATCAAGTGGGGTCCATGGAGTGGTCTCAACCATTGTGGTAAAAATGGAGTGATTTAGTTGTAGGCTCAATTGCTGAGCTGAAAGGAGAAATTGATTATTTAATGAACTGCACTGCAAGAGCAGGCTTGCAGCAGCCTTTGCATTGTACATGGTCTTAATGCCTAATTTCAGTTTGTTATTATTTTTACAAGTTCAAAGTTCAAATGTATAGAGAGAATTGAGTGAAGAGAGTAAATAGTTTAATGAGTGATTAAAATAATTTATTTTTTCTCCTAAAATGAAATGTGACAATCTTAGCAAAACATATGAAAATAGAAAGTGTGTCAAACATAGGAAAACAGAGGGGTGCTCGTTTTCAAAAAAAAATCAATGTACTCCCTCTGTTCCAGATTAAAACAAAATATTTTTCACGGTCTCCAACACACACGTTTAACTGTTAATATACGTAACTACGTATAATAATGACACATAAAATATTAATATTTGAAAATACATGTTACGATTAATCTAACAGTATCTTATGCAATAATATTATTATTTAAATGATTCACCTGGGATGGTGTGTGCACACGTGTGGGGGTGGGGTATTTATTAATTAAAAAAGAAGCACAAAGAGAGGGGACTTAATGGCCTTACCTCAAGAGAATGTTTGTTTTATGATTCCGATACATGGGCCATGTCCGAGCTAAAGAATTATAAAACTAATATCTAAAAAGCGAAACGTAGAATAGTTCAATGTCAAATATAATTACATCAATCAGTTTATAAAGAAAGGGAAAATGCCTATCTAATTCTAGTAAATGGAAATCTAATCTCATCGAGATGAATATTCCCTCGTATATCTTTTAGTAAACCTTCAAAATAGAATATGTTATTTACTCGATTGAAGGAAAGAAGTTTTACTAGAGAGTCGACGACTTTGTTTGCTTCACAACAAGTGTGCGAGATGGAGCAATTAATCTTTTCCATCAGTTTCCATATTTTGTGCACCACTTCCTTGTAGCTCCATGGAATCTTCCATTACCTGTGTAGCACTTTTACCAGAGTAATGCAATGTGTCGATTTTTGAGTCTCTGCCATTTGTAATCCTTGAAGCACTGCCTTGGATTCAGCCTCTAAGATGGAGCGGGTAGGAATTGCTATTGAAGCAGAACTGAGATGCTTTCCTGTATGATCTCTCATGATCCAACCTATGCCTGAGTTGCCATTCTTAAAAAAATGATCCAGTGGCATTAAGCTTTATACAATTTGAAGAAGACCAGGAGGATACAACCTGTGATTCCTTCTTAACTTTCAATTTCTTACAAATATTCAATATAGGGTATACAGCAGAAAGATCTCAAACAGCCTTGATCTGGTGAGCAAGCAACATATCATTCAATAGGTTCAAAATGAGAACATAAACTGATCTTAAATCAGAATTAATACCCTCAAATATAAATTTGTTTCTAGGACACCAAATTGACCATGATATAATGCAAGGAATAGATACGATGGTATCTTCAGCTTCTTTATGTTTTACATTCAGTGTTTAGTAGTGGAAGAATCTGTTCCAAAGTAAATTCTGACATGAATGTTGTATTTTAAAAATATATCAACCAAAGACCATATTCTCTTTCAAAAATAGCAAGAGCTGAAAATATGGTGGATGTCATAGGTACTGTTCTTACAAAAGCAACACTTTGATGGTAAGTGAAGATTGAAATCATGTAACACATCAGGCATTGCAATAAGCCTATTTAATAACTTCCAATTTTATATGCAAATTTCTTAAGGCATCAGTGGAGCCATAGAAATTTGAAAGATGTAACCTTTTCTTTTCTATGTCTTATCAAGTCATAAGCAGATTTTAGAGTGAATTTTCCATGCTCTGTGTTTTTCTAGATCAGTTCAACTTTGTATTATGAAAATATGAGATGTTCAGCTTTTAAGATATTTAGGACTGAATCTGGGAAGCAATTTTGAAAGAGAGAAACATAATAGTTCTGATTAGTTAAAAAATTCTGTAATGGAAAGGTCTAGATAGATCATATCATCATTTGTAGACCAAAATTGAGTTAGAGGACCTGTTTTGTCCAGTTTGCATACCAAAAGGAAGATTCTCCATTTCCAATTTGTACAAATGAGTTGTTTGCTATATCTTGAATTTCTAAAATTCTATTTCAAGATTTTGATTTTTTTATTGTCAAGGGTAGACCATATGAACTGAAACCAAAGTGATTTTCCTTGTTGTAGTTTCCATCATGAACTGAGATCTTATCTCTCATCACCTACGGTGTGAGCTCTGGCAATCAGATTAAAGATATTGATAAAATAATCAACATGTTCCTTCGACACTTTCTTAATCTTAAATTTAATAATCCCACCAAAACTTACTATTCAATAGCTCTCTCCTGGTCAGACGAGAGAGAATCAATCATAGCAACAAATTTATCCAAATAAAAAGTGTTCTTAAACTTATCATTGGCACTCCAAAATAAAAAAGATTAAAAGAAACAAATTAAAAAGTAGCAACAATGTCATAAAAAACCAAACATTACAATAACATCAACGTACATACTACGGCCACCAACTAAAAAAGTTATAAACATCATAAAAACAACATAAACAACAAACAATCACAATTCATACAGCAACATAAACTCACACTCAATAAAAATAAGTAAAATATCATAACAAAAATAAACCCAACATGAACAAAAGAACAAAAATGAAAAAATAAACACACACCTTGTATGTTGTATCCCAACACCAAAAGTTTTCTTATTTTCCGAGGTTGTTCAAAAACTTGACCAACAATAGGCCTCTTGCCTTCTTCTTCATTGGCTCCTCCTGCGACTCCATTTCAATCCAAGCACCAACTTCAGCATTCAATCCATCTTCATTCTCAACCTCCAGGTCTTCCTCAGTTTCATTATCATCAGTAATCTCACTACTTCAAATTAGATCTACCGTAACACTTTTCTTGCAACACTTATTAATATGTGACAATAGCTTGAAAAATGTTACTTAAACCTTTGAAAAGTGTTACCTAAATCTTGAAAAGTGTTACCAAAATTTTGAAAAGTGTTATGCTAGATATAATACAAAATCACCTAAGGTAATACTTGTAAAACTTTTGCAATAGCTCGACTCAGTATTATTATCACCTAAAGCAACACTTTCAAAGTGTTACATTAGCCTTAGTTTGTAGTAGTGTCTCATCTCATTAACATCGTCACAGCTAGCAACACCCTTATCAGTCTCCTCAGCATTCACATTCACTTCAATCTCGGGCTCCTCAAAATTATTAGCATTAACACTGAAATCACCCCCTGCCAGCCTCCTCAACATTCTTGTTTTCATGAACTTAAGCCTTGTCAAATTTATCATCTTCAACACTGACAGAACCCTTGCTAGCATCATCACCACAAAGCTCTTCTTCCTGAGTTTCAAGAATATTTTCTTTATGAGATGCTACACTTGCAAAAACATCTTTATCACTTGTTTCATACAAAACAAAGAAAGTAAAATTTAGTATATGGAAAAATAAGAAAAGAAAAAACAACTACAAAAACAACAATCACTTACTCGCAAGCATAGAAGAATCACCTTTACCAACAACTGGTACATCATTCACAAAATTCATAGCAGCTTTAAATACAAGTAGATGAAAGTTATAACCAAAAACTTATATAATAAACATCACCCTGAAAATAGTAAATACAACCAAGCAAAGAAACAATTTTTACTAAACAATTATTTAAAAACTCACATTGAACAACATATTCAAATGATTGCTCCAAACCATCAACATTAGCTTCTATCTCCTCTTCGGCGTTAGCTTTTATCTCCTCCAATAGTAGTTTTCATCTCTTTATTAGCAGACGAATATTGTGTCTCAACAGGCTTTTCATCTTCATTAATCTCTCAAACATAGCTTCAATATTCTCATCGAGAATTCTCTATGCAAGTAAAAAGCACAAACAATAATAAAAATATGAAAATGAAAATATCAACAATTTTATACATACCTCTTTCCAGACGCTCTTTCTTGACCTGTTCGAGATCAATTTTATAAGCAGTTACACGTTTCTCAACATCATCAGCAGACAACCCTTCATCACTCGCGTCAGCACCAGTAACTAGTTTCAATATTTTTATAAACAAAATACAGTGAGTTCATAACACCTTAAAGCTGAAAATTTAAAACATCAACATACACTGAGATATTAAAATACTTAATTTCTTACACGGCTAAAAAGCTTCCCATTTTAAAGGGTCTCCAACGATAATTTTTTGTGCACCTCTGCACAGGTGATTCATAAACTACCATAGTTGTTTTCGGTAACAACAATAGGTCCCAGATAAACTAGTACCTCTGACTTACAAAATGCTACCAAGTCAATTAATTTCGATTTGCATAAAAGCAGTAGAACCCACATCATTTCGTTCCTTTGGTTTTGAAATGCTCTCATGTCAATCAACATTGACTGGTTTGGTTTCAGTAACAACAGTTGGACCCATATCACCTCGTACATCTTCTTATAAAATGATATCCAGTCGATCAACGTCGACTGGTCAACTTCAATAAGGGTGGTATTCGTAGAAAATTCAGTCATGGAAAGTAGTGGAATCAAGAATACGACCTAAATAAAAATATAATAATACAGGAGTAGGTAGATGAAATTTTTTTCAACGGTATTCGTGTCGAATTCGACCATAGAAGATTGGTAGAATCACGAACACGGTAGGATAAATAACAATAATTCAGGGTTGATAGAGGACGACACAACATACAAGCTAATGGCTGCAGTCGGGTGGGAAATTTGGCCTGACCAAGGCAGCAGATACTACTAAAGGTATTGAATAAATTAATCGGGTTCTCAAATCGAACTAGCTCTGATACTAAAATAAAATATAAAAATATTTATTTGATATAATATGAATGACACATCTCATCAAAGACACACCTCCTTCATAAAAAGAATTACAATATATAAGATTACAATCTAAAATCCAACGATAAAGGAAACTACATATTGTAAAAATATATCATTAATAAAAAAAATTCTACTTATACAACATATCCATTACAACCATATTTCATAGAATATGGTAGTAAAATATATATTCATGCATGGCAAAATCTTGAGAAATACCGTCTTTCCATAAGTTTATGAAAAGATGGGGTTTAATTAAAATTGTAAAAGGTATTAGTTGCAATATTAAATTTTTATTATACAACGTGTAGTAGTCATAAAGTTTATAACTCAATTCATGCAACCCAATAATTTGATCTTCATTTCTTCTCATTTACACTTTAAACATTGGTCTGTCCATGACTTTGGAAAGACCGTCTTTCAAGAGACGGACTCAAAAAAGACAAAATCTTGGGAAAGACCGTCTTTCCATAGGCATATGGAAATATGAGGTTAAATTAGAATTCTGGAAAGATAAAATGTTTTAATTGCAATATTAAAATTTTATTAAGCAACGTGCACTAGTTATAAATTTATGATCCAATTAATGAAACAAAAAATATTTATTTTGATTTCTTCTAATTTACAATTTAAACTTTAATCTTTTCATAACTTATGAAATGATCGTCTTTCAAAAAATGGACTCTTAAAAAAAGTAAACTGAATATCACTGAAACTTAATTAATTATTATAAATAGGTTGGTATTTTTTCCCTTTTGTATTTGACACTATAATTTTAGATGCTTAGATTTGTGGTGAAGAAAAAGTCTCTTGTTAGACCGATTAACGATTAGATCATTATAAAAAAAAGTCATTATTATAAGTGTTAAGGTCAAATTATAAATATTTATTTATTGAGATTTATTTTAAAAGGATTTATACTTATAGGTACCTCATTTCAATAAATAAATAAATACTAAAATATCCAATTAGTCATACTAATTAAAAAAATGACCTTACCTAATGGTTAGTTAGTATAAAACAAGACTTTGTGTATGGTGAATAATATAAGTGGATGGAATTGAATTTAGTTATTAAAAGACAGAATGAGTAGGTGAAATTGAAATAATCTTGCCAAAAAGGTAAAGTGTACCAATATAATAAAAAAAATAAAAGAAGAAGAAGTAAAATGTATTAAATACAAGGAGTAATAAACATGTTAATTATCAATAAATGAAATTCAATTAAAAATTAAAATGATACTATTACTTATTTGTTTTTAAAAACCAATAGATTCGCCCTTACAGGGATACTTCAATAATTATTTAAACTTTTTAAATAACTTTTGACCTTTTATTTGGTTATATAAAAATATAAATTCTTATGTTAGATTCTCTAACACTTAGATGAGATTATTTTATAATTCGTGCAATTAATTGGACAATTTGATGTTTGATTATATTTATTATAACGATTTTTCTGTAACTTTGAATTTTTTTAAAAATTTATTTCAATGTATAAGTAATTATAATTTAACCCTAAAAGTTATTGAAATGATATTTTTCATAATTTGATTAAACCGTTATTCGGTTTAATAGGATTTTTTCTCATATAAATATGTTTTACAATTATGGCAAGAGATGTTCTCTTGTGAGACACCCTAAATTTTAGGCAGAGACCTTTATATAATTCTAACTATATTCTAGCTCCACGGACCTATCTCTAACAATTTTACAGGGACCTATCTCTAATAATTTTACAAGGACCTATCGCTAATTTTTTTTCCAGTTTTTGTCCAATTTTTTTTAAAAAAAGCTACTCCCTCTGTTTCACTATGTTTGACACCATAGATTTAGGGGTTTTTTTTTTTGCAAGATGAAATGTGTGGAGAGAATTGAGTGAAGGGAGTAAAACGTTTAATGAGTGGTTGAGAATGATGTACTTTTTGTTATTAAAGGAAATGTGACAATTGTAGAAACACATACAAAAATGGTAAGTGTGTCAAACATAATGAAACAGAGGGAGTACAAAGAGAAACTAATATCAACCAAAAGGTAAAAACATCAATTCCAATCC
>JAULKK010000009.1:5754552-5765305 GCA_032355705.1 Rubia peregrina
TGTAGGGTTATATCTGCACTTTGCTCTTTCAGCAAATAGGCCAGAGGGTAATATGGTCTTTACAGGTCGGTCAACTGTCGGAAAATGTGAGTCAACACTCGAAATGACATCACAGGGTTATATTGTACTTTGATTCAATAATCAGGGTTATATTTACACTAAAAATCAACTGAGGTTTATATCTATAGGGTTATATTTGTATAATACCCTTGATTTTATGTTGTACAGGAGAAGAAGATTGAACATAAAGTACGTAGTGGGTATGTAGTGAGCCAAAGTACAATTTGAAGACTAGGAAAATATAGGTGAGGGTGGAGGCGGAACAAAAAACCAAAAAAAAAACACCTTCTAAGGTTTAGTGGTACCTTCCAATACTTCCTAAGTTGAAATGGTTGCTTGCAAATAACAATGACGCTAAATATGTGACATGGTACATTGATAGTTAAGGGCCATACGGAGGTACTCCCTCCATTTCTTTAACAATGGCACACTAAGTGTATGTGCTTGGATTTAAGAAAAGAAAATGAGTGGATGAAATTGAATGTAGAAAGTAGAAATGAGTGTGTCAATATAAAAGAAATAACCCAAAAAGAAAAGTGTATCATTGTTAAAGAAACGGAGAGAGTATCTTACTCGGATTTTTAAAAAAATGAACCTTGAATTGCTACTTTCGAGGGAGGAGGAAGAAGTGGGGGAGTGAATAAGAAGAAAAGGGGGCAAAATATCAGTTTTACAAAAAATGTATAAGTACAACCTCATATTTTTATAAAATGTACTGATCTAACTTATGTTTTAATCGAAAATACTGATCTAACCTTGCATTTTTAAAATGTAAAATCATTCATTTTTTAAAAGAAAACTGAGCAGAAATATTTTGGTCATTTCCGAAATGGTCAACACTAGATTTTTCACAGTCAACGAGAACACAATTATTTTAACACTTTCGTCAACAGTTTAGGTTTATTTCAAACTATACAATGTTATTTTGTTATTTTCATTTAAAATTTAGTTTTGTATTTTGCCCATTTAATTAATTGCACTTGGAAAGAAACTAGAAGATGTGGCAAATTGGGGCCAAAGTGAAATGAGAATGGGGAGGCAACTACAGTAAACGTTGTTCCCAGAAAAATAAAAGAAGGGAATTTTTGGGCATTAGTAAGGAATTTGTTGGTATGTGTTGATGCACTTAATTCCAACCTCTAGAAGCCTTAAAAGAAGCTATGCATAATAGCTTTATCAAATTTTACAATATTTGTTTCTTTGGAATCCTACTTAATTTTCCTTTATCTGCTTTTCTCCTTTAATTTTAAGCAGCTGATTCCATTGTTGAAGGACACAGGTGAAGAATATGAAAAAAAAGCGCACCTAGTCCTCCTCAGCTACCTCATTCTCCTCGAAAATCGAGCATTCACCATGTATATAAAGCATCTCCAGCCACTACCAACACTCCAAGTTCCCCTCATTAATCCTTCTTCCTCCTAATTAAGCTCATTTACCATTCATTCTTTCTTGAAGGTATATATCTACAGTTCTATGGGGTTTAATTTCTATAAAATGCACGTTAGGACATATGCTGACATGTGATTTTCATGCAGAAACCATGAGCCGACCAGGAGATTGGAACTGCAGGTCCTGCCAGCACCTCAATTTCCAGAGGAGAGACTCGTGCCAGAGATGCGGAGATTCTCGGCCTGGCGATAGGGGCGACTTCGGGAGCTTCCTGTCACGGGGGACTTCGCTCGGGTTCGTGTCGGGCCCTGATGTGAGACCTGGGGACTGGTACTGCTCATTTGGAAACTGTGGAGCTCACAACTTCGCCAGCCGCTCCAACTGCTTCAAGTGTGGATCTCTCAAGGATGAATCGTCTGTTGGTGGCGGCGGTGGGGGTGGTGCTGGTGGTGGCTTCGAAAGCGATCAGTTCGCTCGGGGTAGAGGCGCCTTCGGGTTTGGGAGTGGCAGCAGCAGCGCTGGTGGCGGTCGCTCGGGATGGAAATCTGGTGATTGGATTTGCACCAGGTATGTTTTTGTATTGATAAAGCATGCATGTAGAATGCAATGTGTATAAATAGCATGCTATATTTTCGACAAGACACTGCTACAAAACTAAGACTTATGCAACAAGTGGTATTTTAGGTGTAATCATATTAGATCTAACGCAAACCTCTTCAAGATTTAGTAACATTTTTCAAAGGTTTAAATAACACTTTATAAGCTATTGCAACATTTAATAAGTGTTGCTAGAAAAGTGTTACGATAGCTATAATTGTAGTGTTTAGATTTGCAAGAGTTTGAAAAACTGCAATTATGCACACAGACCAGGATGCAATGAGCACAACTTCGCAAGCAGGACCGAGTGTTTCAGATGCAGCGCGCCGAGAGAATCCAGCAACAGGTCTCCCTATTAAATCTTCGTAGACTGATTCTCCAATTTTGGTAAGCCATGTTCCATTGAGTTCATTTGAATGTTGATAATTTTTACAGAATTAAGTGGCTGTATTAGTCACACATCACTTGGATGCATGGCAGATTTTCAGGTCCTCAACTCTGAGAGAATCCAAGCAGCATTCCATGCACAAGATGACATTGCATCCAAATTTTCCGACTGTTAGTTCCAGTTCCCGGTTCCGCGGCACTTTCCGTTTCGTCAAGTAGGTTAACTAGATAATCTAGTGATGGTTGAAGATTGAAGTTTAGCTCTGAGCAGTATGTTCCCCTTCGCGCATTTTTAGTATTAGTAGTAGTAGTAGTAACAGTTGTCGTCTTAACTGGAGATCATCTTGTATTTCTCTATTTGTTTCCTCCTATCTGAATTGCTATGTCATTGTGTTTTTTCAGAGAGTGCCTGTTGCAATTATCTCAGCATTCTATGTTGATTAAACTGAATCCTCCATTGCATTTGTTTCTATGAGTGGTCCAAGGGAATTTCTGACATTAATCTACCTTTAACAGTCACTGTTTGAATCAATCTTGCACAAAAAATAGCAAAGCAAATAAAGATTATAATTTATGGACCACAGTACTTTTAGTGCTATGTATATGCTGATCCCACTTTTTGTATGTGAAACATACAGTACATGTACAAGAGCATCTCCAGTAGTAATAATGGTGAATCATGGTGTTCTTTGAAGCACCAATTAATGGATCAGAAAACATAACAAAACAAAACGATGAATTTACAAAATAATCCTAGTTTTCTACCTACTCTATCTCTACCCTCAATCCTTTGGACCTCTTTGTTCGGCTAACTAGATGTATGGTCAATCGTGACGATTAAAAATGGCAACCTTCGTGCACACGCCCAGTTCCAAACTATCATCACCCCATGAGCATCTAGGTTTCCTTAACCAGGGAGTAGCAATAATGCACCAACATGAAAGTAGACTCGATTATGTGTCAACAAAGTGAGACAATCGTGCAATTCACAAGAATATTAAGAACAAGCCAATACAATGATCACAAAACACATATAAATAGGTATATCTAGAAAATCTCACAAAATAAACATCAACAAATGAATACAAATATAATCCCCAAGTTAGATCCCTACTTCTTTAGCGTTGAACCTAGGTATTTCATTGGATTCAACACCTTTGGACAAAAAAGTAAAAAAAAGATGGGAAAAATGAACTAGAGAGAAGTCAGAGTGTTTTCTCTCTCTAGCCACCTATTAAGATCTAAAAATGAGTGTAAACTTAAACCCTAGTAGATGAAAGTCCAACTATGACACGGGCCTTGCCGGTGCGGGGCGCTGGCTTTGGCATGGGTCGTGTCGGTCATGCTGGCGCGTCCCGTATCATCTAGCCAGGGCCGCAGGCCAGGTCTTTGTTTTGCTCCTTTTGACCCGCGCCAAGAGTCATTTTGCGTATCCCGTCGGCTGGAACCTTATTTTGCTCAGTACCTTGTCGCACCCCGCATAATTTTTCACACCCCATGAGGTGGTCTTGGCATTAGTAACTTGAAATGGAGCAGGACCCAGACTTAGTCAATTTTGGAGTGAAAAGGGGGGACCCTCGTGCTAGATTTTGTCACGGCCCATGCCAGGTGATAGGGTCGTTCCAAGGCCCCTGGACACGGTCTGTGATAGTTGGTGTGGTTTGTACTAGTTTTTGGCTCGCATCGGGCTTGTGCGATCCGCACTGGCCGTGGCTGGTTCGCTTGACTAACTTCTTTACTCAGCTACGGGTGAACCGTTGGTCTGATTTGGGATTTCTTGTAGTCGATTTTATAGTGCTCGAGAAGAATAATCCAATGGTGACACTCTCAAGTTCTGATTCTTCTCGGATTTTTCCCAGAACTCCATGCAACCTCGAACAATGATCCCTCTATTCTTCCTTGTCCTTCTTGAATTTTGAATCCGCCTTTCTTGGTTCCAATTCTATCTACTACCACGATTTGGAGTTTGTGGCCTTCAATATCCTACCTTCCTTGCGAATGGCCTTCGATATCTTTTACCATCCTTGCGAATGGCTTTCAAATATCTACTACCACCCTCGCAGATGGACTTCCACCAAAGAAACTGAAAAAGTACTCACGAGCAACCTACAAATGAGATCAAAGAGGAAGATCTTGGCGTCCATGAATACAAAATGTCCATTAATCTCAATTAAGTTTACAAAACACGAGATTTAGACAAGAAAACTAATAATGGTCGTGTAAACCTAACTAAAACTAGCAATCAACCAAACAAAAGATGATTATAAATGTGTTAAATGCATAGTTTAACGCATGCCTAATGGTGCACATCAATTCCGTTGAATTGATGAAAAGCAGAGTGATTGTTGATTGTATTATAAATTGATGTCCATAGTTGTGACATAAATTATGTTGAATTGTTGAAATATGAAGTGATTGTTGATCATGTTGAATTGGTGTTTATCAAAATGATTGTTGTTTTTATTCTGTGAACATAGCTATTTTACATCATCACTACAAATTATGGTTATCGTAACACTTTTGTAGCAACTCTTATTAAAATGTTTCAATAGCTTATAAATTTATATTTAAACCTTTGAAAAGTGTTACCTAAAATTTAAAAAGTATCACTTTAGATATAATGCAACGTCACATAAGATAATACTTGTGAATGTGTTGCAAATGGTCAAACTAAGCCTTTAATGCTTGGAAAATTGTATACCTAAACTGTTCAAATAACTAAAATTGATGATAACATCAATGATCTCTCTGGTGTTTCTTGTTGATGAATGACCACTAATGTTTAACATTCAAAAAAGTTGAACATATGGATTAAAAAATTACACTGATTATCATCTTCATTCATCAGTCACTTATTACACTTGATGTTACATAAAATTATGATGATCTTTAGCTATTTTTCACTGATGATATCCAGTCTTATTTTGGACAAGTCTGTTTCCAACATTAACAAATCCTAATGAATCTTTATCAATGTTATAATGATATCCCTATCATACTGGCTGACTTACTTTGATGAAGACTTAAGTAATGAAATCCAAGATGTTGATATCTACATACACTTAGAAGGATACACAACAGCATCCTTGGAACAATTAGAAAATATGTATTGAAGTCATGTTAATGCAATAAGATTTAGCATAAGAAAAACAACACGTAGGACGGGTGAATGCATAGATAAGGAAAAATACTACGATTGTTCTTGTCAAGGAGACAGAAATTTAAGTCCATCACACCTAAACTAGAAAAAAAAAGTAGAAAAGGGAAGAAGTTCTACATTTCAAGGACTGAATGTAGAGCCCAAATCAAGATCAAACTCGTGGATGATAATATGTCATCAAGCACCACTCCCTCAATGAAAGTCATTTGGTAACAAGGGCTGAATGGTAGCACCTAAAATGAAGCAAGAGAAAGATCAAAGAGGGAAAATGAAAGGCCATTGAAGCAATGGAAGTAGCCGGTTTGAAGCCTGGAGCTGGATATGAATATATGGTTAATGATGTAAGTGGTGAAAAATATTTAGAGCACACAATGAGAGACCACATAAATTATGTGAACATACTTAGAATGAAGCAAATAGAAGGAGGTGCAAAACGTTATACATATGCTCGTAGAACTAGAGAACAAAATGAAGGATTTTTTTCAGTGTGAAATTTAGCATTGAGGATGGAGAAATATGCCTTCTATTTTGGCAAAATTTAATAATGGATAAAGACTACATCATATATGGGGTCATCAGGGTATTTGATACAACATATTGCACCAACAGGTACAATCTCATATATGCTTCATTTTATAATTCTAAACAATAACCATATGAATATAAAGTTCGCCGCACATTAATTAGAGATGAAACTGCTGAAGCATTTGTATGGTTGCTACAAATGTTATAAAATTATATGGTGAAAGAAGTGTGCAACGATTAACTCATCAAGACCTAGAAATGTCAAAGTCAATACAAGAGGTATTTTTTTGCAGTTCTGATCTACTATAAAAATCTTTAAAAGAAAATATAAGCAGTTGTTCTATTTTTTTATTAATGTTTACATTATTATGCATGATATTTCTTATTATTATGGTGATATTTACATAGCAGTAATTGATGTTTAACATCATTGTTTAAGATTTTATGATATTGAACAAAAACATGTTGCAATCTTTCATATCTATAAATGCCGTACAACGTAGACAATAGAGGTTCAATACCAATAATATTTCAATTTCATATCAACCTTATGTGTTTTTAATAGTATGTAACATATATTTGTAATATATGTGATGGTTCTGTGGGTTTTATCATGTGATTCCATTCAGTATTAATTGAATAACAACTGGTTGTTGTATGACGTTTAAGCATTTCATGAGTTATCGAATATTAAATAACATGTAGTGGAAAGCGATGAAAGATTATTTATGTCATCAAATACAAAATATTATAATATTGTACGAGAATCAACATCTCCCCGATGAACAAGCGACGTCGCACACATCGGTATAACGACGACACCTTACCGACATTGCACAAACCAGTGGTGGTACATTATGCGTGACATTGCCTATCAAAATGACATTGTATTGGTCATAGTTTCACATAATACAACATGACGGCCCCATAGTGCGTAATGCCGGTTACATATATCTACGACGTCGCTCTTATTCTAACTGACTTCAGCCTCAACAAAGTCATAGCAATGCCATTATCTTCATTTTTTCAATGACCGACGTCGGTCAAAATAGCTGCTAACGTTGGTCCCAAATTGAGGTAAAAAGTACACCTTTTACTATGCTAGTATTTACCTCGGTATTTTTGGGACTAAAAACCGTGGTAAAAATTCCTGTAGAACCGAGGTAAAAGGTCATGTTTCTTGTAGTGGTTGGAATCACTCAATCTTCTTAATACCGTCCACCGCATCTGGCTACATGTCCCTGCCAGTCCGGATCATAATATGAATGTACATCTCCAATGCCTGCATCTCTCATCCTCTCCATGATCTTGGCCATGCTATGTAGAGGTCTGCCACATTATATCTCAGCTTGTGAACCTGGCCATATAAGTGATCGAACATGTTGGTTGTCTTTGCCCGATGATGACCAAACCTGTCAGCGAGGTCACTCACATCCCATCTCATCCTAAAGATGGAGTCACCCCACTCTTGCATCTATTTGGGCTCCTGCTGTGGTGGTGGGTTGACGGTTCAGCTACCGGATGTCTAAAGCCTAGCCAACCATGCTCTTGGAATGGACTATGCTGGGGTCAGCCTGATCTCTGAAATAATCAAAGTGGAAAGAGCTTATGTGCCTAGTCAACTCTGTCCGCTGAGAATCCCTAGAATTTGGTCCCGGAGAAGGGTAAGGCATATCCTCTATTTGAACAGGACCCAAAGGATGAGATGGTTGTACTATATGATCGTCAAATGATGGTGGTTGTGGTGGCTGCTGTCCCAAAAACTAATGCTCAGTACCCGGAAACTGATGTAGTGGCTGCTCTAGGAAAGTCTTCTCAAAGGTCTGTGACAGCGGTGGTAGCCAAAATACTAACTACTATGTCTGTTGATGAATCATATCCTCTTCCATGGGAAATCCTTAATCTCTCTCCTCCTTGACCTTCTCCTCAGTAACACCACCCATGGATGCTCCCAGCCCCTGATCAGGTACAATAGGAAGATCTTGAAGTCTGAACAATGACCTAAGTCGTGTCCTTGCATCTTAGGGAAGCCTCATGAACTTGGTTCCCTTGTAGCGCCAATAAAGATGATAACCGTTCACCACCTCTATCAAGGCGCCCATAGTGGGGTGAATGTTGCGGAGGGGGGTTCGCTTGCATGCTCACATCTATCGGAAGTCTAAAATGGATAGATATGAGTGATATTATACCACCCATAGTTATCTTGCCTCAATATCTCGTGGATAGTCAGCAACACTGGTCGATGAAGTGTCCTACGATATCAGGTCAAGCCACACACATGCAGATCGACCAATGCCAGTAGATAGTCATCCTGAGTGAATGTGATTGACTCTCCATGGCCAAAAACCACAATAGTAAGCATCATAGCCACGTACCTAAGAGATGTATGTACAATGTCGTTGGTCTAACCCGCCATCACTGCGACCGTCGGGTAAAGGCGAACAAAAAATGATCCCACCTGAAAATCAGAACTAATCATCCTAGTGTTAGCCACCTGATCCTTTTTCCTTCCACCCAAAGCACTCGGCGATGGCCTGGTAGGTCATGGTACGGGGCAGAATCCCACAAATGGAAACGTGCAACTGGACGGCCTTACTTATTGGTTCATTTCCTAACGGTGGAAAGGAACTCAAGAATATATCTCATGTACGTCAGGGATACCTTCTCCATGAAGCCCTCCAAGCCAACCCTCTTCAGCGGGTTCTTCACCAACTTGTGAAGCTTAAGCTTCTCGGGGACAGACCCTCTGGTCCACAAATTGGATCTCAATGATGGGACGTTGGCATAGCTGATCTCATCCCTCCAACGAAACAGGGTTGGGCATCTACAGTCTCAAAAAGTGAGGGCTCGCACCGGTTCTAGATACACTACGTCTCGGCGGTATAATAGCAACAACACGGTTATACCAAACTAGCAGTCCAAATCACAAAAGCCTGAAAAATAACCCACAAAATTCCTCCAATTCTCACTCAGGTCAACATGCAAATCAAACTCCAATCCCAAGATCAAAGCAGTCTAGCATGCAATATAAAGTCCAAAACCAAAAATATTCCTAATTTGGAGAAATAGGATTCAGAAATAGTACCTATTTGGAATTAAGTGATCGAATATGATAAAATAACCCTCACAGAACGTGTGAAATCCTTCTCAGAGCAAAACCCAGCAATCCAAAGCACACAAAAGTGGAGAATTATGAGCTCTTGGGAGAAAGAACTCATAATGGCTTAACTACTCTAGCTTAAATATGGTTCTATATAGGCTGTAATTTGATGGGAAAGAGATGAGGTTTGTGCACAATTTGATTACAAAGATTTTGGGACAAGTTTCGTCGAATTTGGACAAGGATTGAGGAATGCACGGGAGAAATTGAACCCGAGAAAGATTATGGTGCGAAAACGAGTCGGTTCTGATTGAAAGAAGGATTCCTTTAATAGAAGGGTCGTGCCTTTCTATTGGGAACTGGGGGCGACATGGGTGGCATTCATATGGCATGTTTCATGCCACATGAATACCTGCCGTTCATTCGGCACGAGGCCTAGCATTGGTCGTGCCTTACAATTGGACTGGGCTTCTTCCTCCATTTTCGTCGCATACTTTTTCCTACAACCAAAGACAAAAACACCTAGAATAAAACCTATTCAATATCAAAAAAAATTGATGACTGGAAATTCCCTTAAAACACCACCAAATTTTCAAACATCATTTCATTATAACTAAACACAAAATCTACATAAACAATAAAAACACTGTTTCTTTATTGTCCTCCTCACGACTTATTTTTCATGCATTCTCAAGAACTAAAATACAACTACTGTTGGGTCTTCGAAGTCACCATTCATGACTCCACTCAAGATGACATCTTTGTAGAGAGACCTCCACAAAGAGCCACCCTTACCTTTAAGCTCTTTTCTCCTCGGACATTCATGTTCAACCTTAGTCAATGTCAAGATCTTAGGTTCTCTTTAGGTTTAGGAGGAGGTCTATAAGGCTTTAACTTCTTCCCATGCTCCACAAACCGCTTCTTGTTAGTCTTAAAAGACATGGAAAAACAATCCTCCTTAGGAAAAGTAACACTAAAATTATGCAAGGTACTAAAGTCATCAACATTTCCATCAAATTTAAACCTATCAACATGTATTCCCTCATCATTGATGCAGGGACTCTCAACATCATCATTGATGCAGGACTCTTCAAATTAATTAAACTCATCACAAATGCTTATACCATTGCCTGCAAGACAAGAACTAGATGATCCACGATTATATTTCTAAATTTGAAAACCGGATCTATCTATGTCATCTTATTGGGTTAGTGATCCTAGGTGTACATCTATTTTAGTCCTTGATATTTTTATAAATGGTTGCCCCAACAAAATAGAGGTTGCACCTCCATCTGCAACATATCGAGGGCATATAAGTTAGCCGGAAAAACTAGTTTGTCAACCCTAACTATCACATCCTTAACTAGACCCCGAGGACTAGTTTGAGAGTGATAAGCCTATTGGACAACTACCCTAATTTCTCTAAGCTCTCCTAAATCAAGAGTCTTATACAAGTTGTAGGTAATGACATTTATAGAGTCTCCTTGATCAATCAGGCATCCTTGACTAGCTTACCACCTAAATGGATGGGAATG
>JAULKK010000009.1:5785941-5808522 GCA_032355705.1 Rubia peregrina
TTCAGAAACTACGTGTTGCTACGAATTGAACAATATCACATATGTATATATTATTGTTCATATATCTATTCAAATATACAGTCAAACTTTGATAGAGAATAGTGTCCAAAAAGCAAATAGGTAAATTAGGCTGGGACAGAGGGAGTACTCCCTCCGAGTATTAATAATGACTCCTTTTTTTCTGAATTTTTTTAAACCACGTTTGACCACCGATAACTTTAATTTCATACAATAACGAACTATAAAATTTTACTTTTTAGAAACTATATTTTTTAGAAATCCAAAGACACCACGTGTGTTATTGTATGAAATTAAAGTTAGAGAAAATGCTTTAATAACCCTACCTACTTGCCATAAGTGCCAATATAACCCTCAGATAATTTTTAGTGCAAAAAGAACCATACCTAGTTGATGTAAGTGCCAGTATAACCCTCAGACCCATTTCCGTCGGACCACCACCGGCCCGACGGTGGTTTGACAAAAATCCAACAAAAATTTGGCGACATGCGGTGGTTCGGCGGTGGTTTGACGGTGGTCCGGTGAAAATGAGATCTGAGAGTTATATTGGCACTTACATCAACTAGGTAGGGTTATTTTGCACTAAAAATTATTTGAGAGTTATATTGACACTTATGCCAAGTAGGTAGAATTATAATGATATATATCCCTTAAAGTTATTAGATGGTCAAACATGCTTTAAAATTTTACAGTGAAACAGATCTAATGTTAAAAAACAAGAGGTAGTATATATAATGAGTAGACGATTCCAATTCCAAACTCGCGCCAAAATAACATTTTCTTTAATTCTTGAGCCCTAAATTTGTGTAATTACCTCAAATGGAACGCTTCCAAAACCCAATCCCACCACCACTATCACACAAACCCTTTCAGTTGAGTTACGAAAATTAAAATCTCACGCTCTCCTTCCCCTCCTCCCATCATCAAAACAAATAAGAGGAGAGAGAGAGAGAGAGAGTGACGCAGAATCTGTGCTTCTGCAGAAAAGCATTTCACCTTTCCTAACTTTATAGTCCGTGCACGTACCAACTCTCACTGAAATTTGTACAAATCAGGCAAATGGGTTCCTCGGAAGAGACTCTGATAAACCCTTTGAAGAGAAGCTTTGATTGCATGAGTTCCAAGCCTCCGGAGGCCATGGATGTCGATAAAGATCGGAGCTTTTCACCAGAGAAGTGTGTTTTCGCTTGATCATTTTGTTCCTTTATCACAATTCTTGAATTTTAACTTAGTGATCGGTGTGATATTGGTGGTTAGGATATTCGAAGCGGCGATGCAGAGAAATACAATTGCTGTGGTGGAAAATGGTGAAGGGAAGGCTACTCTTGCCTCGATGATGATCAATGAATTTGGGCGATCACTAAATAATAGCTGTGAAAAGAAGTTGATAATCTTCTTGGCTCCTACTGTCGCCCTTGTTCGGCAGGTATCTTATTTTTCTTTCTCCCACTCAGCCCCTTCTTTTTAATAGGAAGTTTCAAGGATTGAGCTATCCTTTTTCTATAACATTAATTTTGCGCCCGTAATTTCACACTGATGCCCTTCGCTAACTTACTGTCTTTGAAGTTTGAAACTTTTAGGACATGTCTGTTGTTTGGATGTAATAGACATTTTTATTGAGTTCATTAAATGGGACTTTTTCTTGGGACGAAACTTAACTTTGAAATGAAACATGTTTAGGACAGAAGGAGTAATTTCCAAGTCACATTAATGATTTCAACACTTTTGGTAATTGGTATGCCCATTCTGCATTCTCTTCGTTTCGGTATGTCATTGTTTGCATGCTTTAGTGGTTAGTGAGGAGAAGAAAATCCCTTTAACGTGTTCTGTAGGGAGACTTGTAGTCCTTACCCTGCTTCTTTACATAATTAGCACATGGTTGTTCTCTTTGTTTCCATTCTTTCATCTTAATCAAGAAGTGTCTTCTTCTTACTAAGACCTTGTTCAATTCGACTAAAGTTAACCCTCTACAAATTTTATTTTTTACTTGAAACAACATACTGACTGATCCGACCTGAACTGGAGTTAAGTCCAAAAGAACATGGCCCAGGTAACCTTACATGTGCCTTTAGATTGTTTGTCATCCTTAGACTAAATATTTCTCTCCGTTTCACGGCATGGCAGCAATGTGAGGTCATAAAATGTCAGGCAAGGCTTCGAGTGGAGGAGATTTTTGGTGCTAAAGGGGTTGATGATTGGAGCAGGGAAACCTGGGAGAAACAAATAAACGAACATGATGTAAGTTTAATCTGCTCAGTGCTGTCAATAACATGGTATAGTGTCTCCATTTGGATAACCTGTATACTAAGTAACTAAACTTATTCTTTTACTTTTTGTGATCACCAGATTTTCTAAAAGCAGGCTACTCCCCATGATTCATTTTAATCTAGTTAAAATGGTCAGCACCAATCACAATATTGTATTCGGATAATGTAATTAATCGGAAATAAGGCTACTTGACACTCAGACAAGAGCCACATAAGCTAGTATTCTCTTTCATTTATTTTGGACAAAACATAAGATTTTCTGTATTTATCAACATATTCCTAAAACTTGTTTATCATGTGCAAGCTCAGGGTTTACAATCACTAATTAGGAAATCGGACTTCCCACATGTAATCCGTATTCCATTAGGCTGTGTTTGGCGGAATAGTGCTTATAAGCAAAACCGACTTATCATATAAGCAGGGAGATCAGTTTTTGCTATCCCAAAAATTACTTCAGGTTTTAAGATAAGCTGATTTTTAACAGTTTATCAAACACTTAAAAGTTGCTTAGCTTATAAGTAAAGCGGCTTATAAGCCTTGACCCTTAATCTGTGGACGGGTAGTGTTAACCTTTATACAGATCATAAATCTTAGAGAACCTTTGGAACTTGTAATCAATATCTATGTCCTAAACATAAGTTTTTATTACAATGCTAATGTATAATTGCCTTTTTTTTTGCTTCAAATAGGTTTTAGTTATGACTCCTCAAATTTTGTGGGATGCTTTAAGGAAGGCCTTCTTGACTCTGGATATACTGTGCTTACTGATTCTTGATGAATGTCATTATGCTACTGGCCATCATCCATACGCAAAAATTATGAAGGTGATAATCATTCTATTTATTTTTCATATCACTCAAGTATTTATTCCCTGTTCTATTAGCTATCTGTCCTTTCCACTCAAATATTGGGATCATGCAGGAGGGTGAGTTGGCTAGTTGATACAAGTAATGTCAATAAATTTTTTTATGCTTAAAGATTTGAAAAGCTTGTAAAGATCACACATCCAAATGATGTGATTTCCTGGGCCACTTTCTGCTCCCAAAGGAATAGCTTGGATTAAATGGTCTATGATGTTTTGATTCTATATGTCATCTCTGGTGCTCTGAACATAATTGTATTTCGATACCCCCAATCCTCCTTAACAGAAAGAATTAGTGCAATAGCTACATCCAATGTCCTTTTGTAAATCAATTTCTCATAAACTGCATCTCCTCTCTTTCACATGAAGGACTTCTACCATGATGAATCTGGAGCCAAGCCTAAGATTTTTGGAATGACTGCATCACCAGTGATCTGGAAAGGTAGCCGTATGTCTTTCTTGATTTTTTTTTCTGACAATATGTGTTAAGGGCAATATAATAAGTCCCCTCCTATGGAGTTATGTTTCTGTTGCATCTTTTTCTTCCAAGAAATGTTGTAAATGTTGTTGTACTGCCCTGCATTTAGAAAAAAGGGTTGTCTTCGAATGCTTATGATTTCTCTTTAGAGTGCATACCGATTGACCTACTGATTTTTAATGTGTTGGTTCCTTTAACATATGTGTGCTATTAGGCTTTCTTATGTGAGACCATGTTGTGAATCTTGGTCTTTAACCTTTGTCATCAGCAAGTTTATGCTTCCAGATTGTCCTTTATTGCTTCCGAAACACTATTTTAAGATTTGTCAAAATTGATTTGGGATTTTACCTTTAAGTAAACTTTTTGTCCTTTACTCCTTTAGGACTCTCATTATTCAATGTTGACTTGTTATCCCCTCAAGTTTCATAAGGGTTCAATGATGGCCCTTTGATGAATTTGAACTGTTGTTATATGAGATCAATTGGAGACCATTTCTTGGATCCAATTGTTGAATTTCGCTGAAGGGGTAAAAATGACCGCCCAAAGAAGTGTCAATTAATCAGGGTTAAAATATGAGGTTTCGATAGGGAGTAATCAAGAAAGCTTTAAGGGCTTCAGGGCATCTTACCCCAGCAATGTTAATCTGATCATTGACAATGTGCCCTTGTTGTCGAAATCTGATTCCAATAGGTTGAGAAGAGATATTGATGAGACCCAGCTTGTTGAGATAACCAGCTCGATCCTTGTCTGTGAAAGTCTTAAAATTAAATAATCCAACTTCACCCAATTTTTTTGAATATATTTTTTTGCATATACTTTCCAAATTGCTATGGTGTTAACCTGGCCAACACAACTGCTTGGTTATTGGAACCAGAAGTATTAATTGTTAATGTGAGATTCTTTGTGTGATGGCTATATTAATTAGGCCCAAAATTGCAAACGACCCAGTATATTGAACTGAAAGTGTGATTTTTCCTCCTTTTCCCCTATGCACCATGTTTGCTGTATAACTTGTTTTCTTGTTTGATCGAACATAACTTGTTTTATTAATCAAGGAATAATCTTTTCCTTTATTTCACTAGGTGTGATTTGTGGTTTCTAACTTACTTTGCTACCTTTACTTTTGTGTTTGTTGTTAGATGGGATATACTTCCCTTGGTTTTGTCTTGCTTTCTCTTGTGGTTGGAACGATTTTATTCAAGATAGTGTCCACTATGCTGTTTTTATTTGTATTTTCTTTTTATGCTGTACTTCATGATCACAGCTGTAACATCTATCAAAGACTATAAGCAAATATCAGATCTTGAAGGTGTCCTGGATTCACAGGTAAATATGAGTAAAATATAGGTATTGATCCTTGCGTATAGTTCCATGGTTTGCACTAGATTGCTTTTCTTTTTTTGTCGTATTGCAGATTTGTACCGAAGAAAACAAGGTGCAGTTGCAAGTATCTGTTTCTTCTGCAAAAGTAGCTAAAGAGATTCTCCGATTTTATGACCCATCAGTCTCATTTACTCTGAAATTGAGGGAAAAGTTGGATTTGTCTCTGTCTAAGGTTATAAAACTTTCACTTTATACATCAAGTTCATATCTAATTCTTTGCACTTGTTTCTCTTTGGTATTGAAAAGAATGCTGCTTTGTATCCTTTGTTTGGGTTCCTCATCTAAATGTTGGGCGCAAATAGGAGAGCAAATATTGTTAACTTGCCTTACTTCTTGAATTTTTTTTGCTTATATCCTCTCTAGTTGGTGTATAACTGAAGCATGTTTGTGTCTGACATCCTGGATATGCAACTGCTGAAGATATCATCTTTGTCTACCAATCAATTGTGATATAATTCCGGGAAGCAACTTTTGTTCATATACAGTTAAAAGCATAGATTGGTAACTGCAAATCCTTAGGGTGCCCAAGGTTGTAAGCTTCTGATTTTTTTGAGGATGCTTTACTTCCTATATAGACATCAATATGACAATATCTATGCATTGTTTGGTGTGTTATCGGAATGAAAATACAGGAATTTCAAACAAGTATAGGCAAGTTTACACTGAGGAGTTTTGACCCCCAGTCCCAAAAAGTTGCAAAGTTGATTGTGTGCCCAATACTGTCTTAACATATTAGAAAGATCTCTGAAACTTTATAAATAAAACTAAAATTTAATAGTATGCTTTTGCAGTCATTAAACACTTTTTTTATCAAGAATTTGTTATTAATTTCCCCCCCCCCCCAGATTTCTTGTCATCAATTTTTCTTGGGACGAATATGGCTACTGAATTGATTTCCTTAATGATATAAAAGAAGATGGACTTCGTTTAGTCTTTAGGATTATTATGACCTTCAATTAGTCTTTAGGATTATTATGACCTTCAATTAGTCTTTAGAATTATTAAGAACCCTAATTCAAAATTGTGTGTATATTACCTTTTAATTACTTCAATTTTTATGAGTGTTTTCCTTTATTATATGCAATGATTTGGTTTTGTTTTGCCCATTTCCATTAGTTGTCTTTAAAATATTACTGCTGTATTGGAAATGTGAAAAGATGCTGAGAGAAGATCATGAAATAGAACATGGATCATAAAAGTGAAAAGGAATAGACCAGTAATAGCCTTGATATAATCTTGCATGGTTTTGGGTTATAATCTTAATTTTTGTTCATTCTTTTTAAGTGTATGGGTGTTTATTTGTGTTCTGAGATAAACAATTGCATAAGTTTATTGCAGAGGTTAGAATAAATTCTGTGATAATGTCTATCCAGGAAAACTTATAACTCTAAAGTTATTAATGTCTTTTATTCTAGGAATTAGAAACCATTCAGTGACATTGTGTGTCCACAAAAATTATAGCTGACAGTTTTGAAGACCTCTCAGTTACCCCACAACACTGGGGTGTGGGGGAATCCCTATATTATTATGGCTATCTGATTCCAAGATGATATCATTCAGGCATTATTTTGGAATTGCTTTTGAGAGCAGATGAGTCGTTTTTTAACGTGATAAATTAAACTGTTTAATTTTAATATGGTGATGATTTTCTTGAACCAGGTGATTTTAGACAATCTGAAATTTGGTTTGGGTAAATTATGTCGAATTTAATAATTCAGTAACCAATTATCCAATGAGCAGGATGCTGTTCATTTGTGGAGACTTGAGCACGTGAATTATTGCTAAATAAAATAGTTTACAGCATTTGTTTCTAACTAAGTGCAATATCTTTTTTGCTTGACAGTTTGATGCTGCTTTAGTTGATTTGCAAAGTTCACTTGCAAACCAGTACATAGATACTGATGGTCTATATAAAGAACTGCTGGGGAGGTTGTCCGATGATCATGCAAACATTGTGTGTTGCCTTGAAAATCTGGGACTTATTGGTGCTTGTGAGGTTAGCCTCTCTCTCTCTCTGTAAGATGGTTGTTGGTTTTCTACTGCTCATGAACCAAAACCTGATACTCGTATATGTAATAAGTGGAAGATATGGCATATGATGTTTCTGTAAATCCCAGAGGTCTGTAGGCTGTTTCCTTGAATTCAAGTGGGCCTTCTAGAAATCAGCATTGCTTTGGTATCAAATAGATCAAATTGCAGCTTATACAGGTGGGAATAGTTAAACCCAGTTTTCAGGTTATACAAGTCAAAATCAGCCGTTTATTACTATACACCTTTGGAGGAAGCCTTTAGGCATCTCTTTAGACTCTTTCTAGTTCCATGCTTTCTTGCGTGGTTCTGTATGTTGTATTTTCTCAACTAGGACCTCGATTCCCCCTCTTAACACCTGTATAAGAGCTGGCAGTTCTCTATTTATCTTCAATTCTATGTTATGGTTATCCGTGTCTCTTATCATCTATATTCACGTACATTTTGTTGTGGCTGCTAATACAGTTGTAGTATTGCTTCTGCTTTCCTTAATCTCTACAGGCTATCAAGGTCTGTCAAGAAAATGCCCCTGCTGATAGAGAAGGTTGTGAAGTCTTTCAGAAAGGTTCTTTGCAGTTAATCTATTATCTTGGGGAAGTTTCGTCAATAATTCAGGAATCATTGCCACAAAGTAATTTTCCTTTCTTCTTATTATAGTGTTTGTTTCTTATATTCATATAGTCAATCCCGTGTAGTGGGATAAATGCTTATTAGCTTTGGTCAACATTATGGGCTCTAGTATGGTCTTCCATAAAGGTGACACTGCATCTGTTTACTAACAATGCTGGCTATTGTGATCGTACGTTTTATGAATTAAAGAAACTGGTGCATGGTTTTTGTGTAGCCATGATAAAAGAAATAGAATGATGGTGTTTGTCTACTGCACAGGAATCACATTCAGAATCTAAATTATCTTTATTCCAAAACAACCCGGGGAAAGCTATGATGTCCTAATGTATATCATAATAAACCTCAACTGCTGTCTAACACTGATCTAGTTGAAGGACCTTACTGGAACTTGTCTACTTTGAGTTTTAATGTTCAAGATACACAAGCCACAATCATATTTTTCATCCCTGGTCATCTCCATATAGGTTATAGATTAAATAATAAACATACAAATAGAACAGCAAAACTTGGCAGAATAGTTACGGTCTTCAATATAATTTATCGTACAGAACAAACTATAAGATAGATTAGGATCATGAAGAACATCCTTTAAAATTATATAAGTGGAAAACAGAACAGTCTTTCTAAGAAATGGTGGCACAAGATCCATTTGGAATTAAAATTTAGAGGGGCCTTCCATGATGTTAAGACATAAGAAAACAATTGGAAGTTTCATACTCCTATATATCCAGAGTTTATTTGATTTGGTCAGAGCTATTGTACCCAATTACCGATCATGACTGTACCTGACTTCAGTAGGGAGCAAGAAAAAGTTGAATAGTTGTTACCTATTGTGGGTTTTCTAGAGAAAATTTGCTAGAAATGCTCTATTTGTTGCTTGATGAAGGACATGGAGGGATCTGGTGAATTCAATATTTTCCCTGAATCGGAATTATAGATTTGAAGTGCAAGGCTTTTTTTTTACCCCTCAGGCTTTCAGTTTTTCCATGCAACCTCCAACTTTCTCGAGTGTGCCATGCCTCTCCGCAATGATCACACTTTGGCTTGCATTTCCCCCGATTTTCACCTTCATAATTCCCGATGGGCAATGCTGATACCCCCATTTCTGTTTGAGTCATCACGGGGAGTAAGCATCACCCTTCCCCTTCATTCTGTTCTATGGCCCAGGATCCTGCCCCTAAAATTATCCAAGTCCTACACCAGCCCAACCACAAAGACTCCGTCCGTGATTTTATACCCTTGAGTTAAAGGGGATGGAGATTACCCCTGCTCCCATCACTGACAGAGTACCATTTAAGTAGAGAAGAGGGAGTACCACTTAGAATTTATATGCAATCATTTCAGCCCCACTTGTCTGAGATAATGTTAATCTATGAAATGTTTGATTGGTGACTAATATATTTTCTTTTTTGGTGGCCCTAGATCTGGAAATGCTTCCGGCATTTGATTATTCCTCTCCAGAGGCAGTCTCTTTGGGTTATGTATCTTCAAAACTACATGAACTTATTGAAGTTCTTAAAAATTTGGGGTACTTTTCCAGTTCTCTGCTTGGTCCACTATATTTCCAAGGCATTTGCTTTTATTTGCCTTGTTCCTATTTCTTTTCTTCATAACATCCTTTCATCTTTGTTGCAGGAAGGAAAATAAAGTAATATCTCTTATATTAGTTGAGAGAATGATAACAGCAAAAGTGATTGAAAGAATCATCAAGAGAATATCATATTTATCTCATTTTACGGTTTCCTACTTGACTGAAAGCAGCCAGTCAGTTAATACGTCGGCTCCAGCGCTACAGGTAGAAACTCTTGAGTCATTCCAGTTTGGAAAAGTTTCTGTACAATGTCTTCATATGGCTTGAACTCTTTGCCTTACTGATGAATGAAGCATTCTTTGATAGGTCAATCTGGTCTTTGCTACTGATGTGGCTGAGAAGGGAATTGATGTCCCTCGTTTCTCCTCTGTTGTGTTTTTTGATCTTCCCCAAAAAGTTGATATTTATGTCCTGTTATGTGGGCGTGCTCGTCAAAGTGGCTCTCAATATATTGTTATGCTTGAGAGGTTAACCGTTGTCACTCTGGTCTTTTGGCTTAAAAGTTTTTTCTCCTTCAGTTTTATTGGACTAAAGCATTTTCTTGGCATTAATATATGAGTTTGAAGGTCATATAACGTGGTCAACTTGAACATGTTTACTTCAGGGAAAACTTAAAACAGAGGAATAATTTGTTCGAGCTCAATAGGTGTGAGTCCTCAATGACAAATACAGCTACAAACGGAGGGACTAATTGTAGTAGGGTGAAAGTTTATCCTAAGAAGGTGACAAAAAAAAATCCAGCTCTAAACAGAGACACTGATCCTGCTTTCGGGAGTGCCTGTGCTATAAAGGACACTAATTCATATTGCGTAGAGCCAACTGGAGCATCAGTTTCTACAAAAACAAGTGTTAGCCTCATTCAGAGATACTGTGAGAAACTTCCCCGAGACAAGTATGTATTTTTCTGTGTATAAATTAGAAAATAATAATAAATAAAGGATCATGCAAGCGAGGAGAGATTCTAAACATCACTATGGTTATATCTTACTCAGGTCTTTTATTCCAAAGCCAGCATATCAGTTCTTACTGGAGGGACAGTTGTATCGGTGTCAATTGACATTACCTCCTAATGCAGCATTTCAGACTATGATTGGTTCTGCAACTGGAAGTTCACTTTTATCTAAACAGCTTGTATGCTTGGAGGCGTGTAAAAAGTTGCATCAAGCTGGGTATTTGAATGATTATCTTCTCCCTTTAGGTGAAGATCCTTCCAGAAAAGCTTCCTGCCCGAATTCTAAAGCAGTAGCGGCAGGTGCAGGTAAAGAGTGCACATCATCACAATATAGTGTGGGAGTATTCCTAAATACTGTAATTTTTACCTCTTTGTGCTTGAGAAAAAGAAAGAAAAAAGTTTCCACGTAGTATAAGGTAAATTTTGTACTAGTATAGAAAATAGATCTGTAGAATGTCATGTGCTCCCTCTTGTAGTGTTTTGGGACTGCAACATACTTGGGTTGGACTTAAGCTTTATTGTCATTATCACTTTGCCTCCACATGTTCTGTCCTTACTATATGAAGTCCAAATAAACAGTAAATCATTTTATTCTGTGACATGAACTTTATGTATTAATTATCAAAGTAATTTGTTTTGTTGACATGAACTTTATCACGGCATCCCCAATGATTATGACTGGTGATCTAGAAACAAGATTATTTATTATATTTCATCTCATAAGCATTCACTGACTTGTGGTTGGTATCAACTGCAACTTGGGTGTACACAAATAGCTTCTGTGCAGCTTTTAATTGTGCCATAGGTTGTGCTTCATTTTGTAGTCTACATACTCAACTTTCATAGTTTGTGAAAATGCATACTTGGTATATTTTCAGGAACTACAAAGAGGAAGGAGTTGCATGGGACAACATCTATCCAAGCACTGTCTGGGACATGGGGTGGCAATATAGAGGGGTTCTCATTTCACGCTTATAAAGTGGACTTTGCTTGTAGTGACAAAGACCATCATTACTCCAGTTTCGTCCTCTTGCTTGAGTCAGATCTTGATAATGATGTTGGAAATATACAGGTGGATCTATACCTACGTTCAAAGTTTGTCAAGGCCTCAGTTTCTGCTTGTGGGCAAAGATATCTGAATGGAAAAGAGGTTAAATTCCAACTTGGCCAAATATTCTTTTCATGTTAAATAATAAATTTACGAAAACACAAAGATAAGCACATTGTATTCATAAGATTACATGATAAGTATTATTTACTGTATTTGACCAGGTGGCAAAAGCCAAATGCTTTCAAGAGCTCTTTTTCAATGGCTTATTTGGTAAATTGTTTGTTAAGACGTCTGGAGAAAGGAGGCTTCTGTTTGAGACTCAGGAAACATTATGGGATCCATCAAAAATGTATTTCTTGTTGCCACTGAAGCCATTGATGAACTGTGCTCAACCTTGGGAAATAAATTGGATGGGAATCGAATCCTCTGTTTCGGTTGTAGAATTTTTGAAGAGACATGCTTGGATAAATTCTGAGGTATCTGAAAATAGAAGGAAAAACTTTTTGGTCAATCAAACTTATCCGGTGGATGGAGAAAGTGCAAAAATCATCTATCTGGCTAATAAATCAGTGCACACAAATGACCTGAAAAATATGGTGGTTATTTCCATTCATACTGGAAGGATATATTCAATCATGAAAGATGTGGAAAATTCATCAGCAGAAAGCCCTTTTGATGGCAATTCTGATCCCGAGTCACCAAGTTATTCATCTTTTGCTGATTACTTCAGTACAAAGTAAGGAGCCTTGTTTAGAGTCATCAATGTTTTTATCTCCTTACATCTCCCCTCTCTTTCTTCCCTTTTCTGTTTGACCAGGAAAGTAAATTGGGGTTAACTTTTACATTCACAACCAGGTATGGTATTGTACTAGTGCATCCAGCCCAGCCTTTGTTGCTTTTGAAGCAAAGCCATAATGCACACAATCTCTTAGTGGATTTCAGAAATGAACACGGTAATCTACCAAAGACCTTAGGATGTTCATATATGATCCTTTTGATATGGATTTATGCATCAGTTACAATTCTAGTACAATATTCAGATGCTGCATCATTTACCTCTGGTTTTTTTTGGTGATTTTTTCCAGTATGCCCCTCATTCTTTTTTACATGTACTTCTTGCATTGACTAGAATAGATTTTCATAAACTTCTTCCACTATTTCTTGAATCTAAAAAATGTGCATGTACTCCGCCATTCTGCTTAGTTGTGTTTCAGGAAAATAGATTTTTTTAGGTTTAGGTAAGATAATTTACCTTTTTTCTCTAAAATACGTCTTATGCTTGTCATTCCTTGCTAATTCCCAGTGTTGTGGTCATCTAGAGTCTATAATTAAATCACTTTATTCCTGCTACAGTTTTTTCTTCATTATAATGATGGTTGATCTGAATTTCTACCGGGTGTCAGCTAGTGTTTTTCAGGGTCAAGACTAAAACCAACTATGTCAGTTAATCTTTCGAAGGTGTTATATCTGATGTTGATCATTTTGTGGTTGTGATTGAGATTGAAAACATACGCAGTTCTAAGGAGCTGGTTTATTCTATCTAAGTGTTCTGCTACTACTAGGGAAGAGGGGCTGGGACTGAGAGAGGGCACCTTGGTTTTGTGAACTGCTTACTAACTTTTACTGATTATCCTGGCATTCAAACAACAGTGTACTTTACATTTATATGATGGAACATGATCTAACTGCACCTATCTCAACTGAAAAGTGTATATGAATGGAAATGAAGGTTACATTTCTGCTAGAAGCATAAAGCATGACCAACAGCATCTGCATTTTCTGTGTAATCACTTTAGAGGTCTTTAACTTTATTTTAATAAGCTCTCAAATAGAGCTGGTCCATGTTTCTTATGCCAATCTTATTTAATAAATTTTACTGAGTACATTCCTCGCTTCAAAGTTCTTTGTATCAAAGTGGTATGTTGTATATATCTAGCCTGTAATGCAATCCAGAAATTATCTGTTGAATGGTTTTTTATAGTCAGTGGTTATGCATTCTAAACTGAAATTTATGCATCTTTCCAAAAAGGTGGTATCACATGTGGAAATGGTTCGCAAGAAGACAGTAAGATGCTTGTTCAGAAGCCACGATGCTATGCTTACATGCCACCAGAACTTCTCATCAGTGTAGATGTCCCTGCAGATGTCTTAAAATCATTTTATTTGCTACCATCATTAATGTACCGGTTGGAGTCTCTGATGCTGGCAAGCCAGCTACGAAAGAATGTTGTCCCATGTTATGATAACTTTCTCATATCAAGTTCCTTGGTCAGTGTTTCTGTCTGTTGGTGGAATAATTTCATTTAATATACTTTTCTTTCAATTTCATGATTTTTTTGTGTATCAGATTCTGGAAGCTCTTACAACTTTAAAATGTAGCGAAACGTTCTCCATGGAGCGCTTAGAGTTTTTCGGAGATTCAGTGCTAAAATATGCAGTAAGTTGCGACCTCTTTCTTAAATACCCCAAAGAGCATGAAGGACAGTTAACTGCTCTACGCTCAAAGATTATCTGCAATTCAGCCCTGCATAAATTGGGTACAGATCGCAAATTGCAGGTGATGCATAATATCTTAAAATTTTCATCTTCTTGCATGTCTTTGTTTCTTCTTACTGGCCTTTTGAATTTTTATTACAGTAATCGCACTTTCCTAGAGCTGTATGAAAGTAGAACTTATTGACTTAGTTTCAAGCTTTGTACATTGTTATGTCGCTGGAGAGATGGAAATTTTCTTATGAACAAACTTTATTGTTTTTAATTGTCAGTTGGATGAAGGAAACGCAAAGTAATGACTTGAAAAGCAATTACATAACTACTTAAATTTTGCATGAAAACTGAGGTTTCTGGACTTTCTGAACCCATGAATTTAAGTTTGATTTACCAGGCGCTGTGGAAGCAAGATGAGGTATGGAAATATCATGCTAATGGTGTTGTACATTTTTGTTATGGAAAGATCAGATTAATAGCGTCTACTTGGAAAACTTTAGTCTGAAAACTCCTTGCCTTCTCTTGTAGTATACTTCCTCTGTTTTGTATTAGTTGGTGCATCTAACCTGGCACACAATTGTAAATTACAAAAAAAACCTTTTTGCTTCTTTCAATGATTTGTTCTCTTTCCACCTTTTCTTTTTTCAATTATATGGCTCATTTTATTGTTCCGCTCTCTCTACAGTGTGTGCCAAGAGAAATGCCCATGTATGAAAAACTGAGGAAGTGGATAACCTTGTGTATTAAACTTGCTGGCCCTTTGTAGATGAGTGTTGCATGTCCATGAATTGATGTATCAATGTAGCGCAGTAAAACAATTTTGTTGGTCGTGTACCAATTGCATAAACTAATCAAGCTGCAATCGCGTTCTTTACCCTCCCTCTCCCTGGCTTCCTCATACACCTTAATGTGATAGAAAAGATTTATAGTAAATAGTAAGTGCAGTAATTAACTATTTATGGCCCTCCCTCCCTCATCTTGCACACAAAATGGAGGCTATATAATTGTCCTAAATGGAGTAATAAGCTAATCATAGTATAATCGATTCGATTATTGATTTAAGTGTAAATTGTCTCAGTTATTTTAATTAGTGATTGTCTCTATTTTATCCTCAACATGCTTCATTTCTCTATGATAGGGTTATATAAGGGATGGTGCATTTGAGCCGCGCCGATGGACAGCTCCAGGGCAGCTTTCTTTGTGGCCTTGTAGATGTGAACATGGAGTGGATCATGTGGAAGTTCCTCTAGACGTAAAATTCACTACCGAGGACATCAAAGTAAAAGTTGGGAAATCATGTGATAGAGGTCATAGGTGGATGGGATCAAAAACAATTGCTGATTGTGTTGAAGCCCTAATAGGGGCATACTATGTAGGTGGGGGATTGATTGCGTCCCTTCACTTGATGCAATGGATGGGCATCAATGCCATAACCGAGCCTGCATTAGTGCATGATTCAATTAAGGCTGCATCTCTTCATGTGTATTCCCCAAAAGTCAAAGACATTGAATGCTTAGAGGTGAAGCTCGGGTATGAATTTAAAGTCAAGGGATTATTGCTTGAGGCCATAACTCATGCTGCTGAACAAGATCAAGATGCTAGCTTATCTTACGAGGTATTTTTAATTTAAATCTAACAAGTCAAACGTCTCGTAATTGATATGTATGAAATTCTTTTTGATTGATCTAGCAGCGAATTGGTTCTACCTTTGGCAAAGTTTTGGACTTGTCGATTGAAAAGAAGCAACTGATTTTGGATTATATGGTTACTTCATTTTGGTTTTGCTTATACTTAGATCTGGACCGGGGCTTGTTTGATGCTTTGACTCTATCTATCTCTTTTGTTGTTATCTAACAGCGGTTGGAGTTTCTTGGGGATGCAGCGTTGGACATACTTGTTACAGAACACCTTTACTATAATCACACGGAAATCGATCCTGGGGAATTGACCGACTTGCGTGCCGCCTCTGTTAACAATGATAATTTTGCCCTTGCTGCTGTTAAGAAATTGCTCCATCCACATCTTCAATGTAGCTCAAGTTGTCTTAATAACCAGATATCTACATATGTGAAGTCTGTTTCTGATTCTTGCAGCAGGACTACGCCAGTCCACAGCATAAATGCTCCTAAGGTCAATTCTAGTTGCTTCATCACACATCAAATTTTAAAGTTTAAATTCAATATTTTTTACTTCTAGCATGTGTGTGCCCACACACAAATGAAGATAAGAAGTATTCCAATCACAAGGAAAGAAAATAAAAAGAGTGTTCTTGTTTGAATATCTACCATAGATATTGTATTGCCTTCTTAATTTTCTGTTATTCATTTCCCACAATTACAGTCCGTTCATGTCTGTTTGTCACCCCTCAGGTTCTGGGTGACCTGCTAGAGAGTATTGCTGGCGCAATACTGATTGATACCAGGCTTAGTCTGGATGAAGTGTGGAAAATATTTGAGCCGCTGTTGTCACCAATTGTGACACCTGATAAGCTCGAACTCCCTCCACTGCGTGAACTGAATGAATTGTGTGACTCACTTGGTTACCATGTGAAAACAAATTATGGGACACGAGGGGATGAAGTAAAGGCGGAACTTAGTTTGCAGCTGGAAGATGTCCTGTGGGTTGAAAATGGTTTTGGTAAGAATAGAAAGACTGCTAGGGGTCAAGCAGCTCTTCATCTGTTGAAGAAATTAGAGGTATATGTTACTTGAAACCTTGACCTATTTGGTCTCTACATGTCTGACATGTTCAAAGCTGTAGAGCCAATCTTTCCTCCTGTAAACAATAAGAGCATGGCCATTAATCCTCTTTAATACCTCAATTCTTTTTAACTTATGTGAATGAAAGAGTTGATAAATAGAATTAATGAACGACATATACCTTGTTGCTATGACAACTATTCCGTAGTTTCACTCTTTGAGTGTGCGCTACATCAGACATGTTTATGGGGATCAGCTCTTCTGAATTATGTATGTAGTCATTGCTTTGCTGTTCACAGTCAATGCTCTACCCTGATGACAGGAAAGAAGAATTTTAAACCCTAAAAGGTCGAAAGAAGGGAATAATGATGTTTGCAATCCATCTCTTAAAAGCTCTGGCTGTGATGGGCGCATTGGTGTAAATGCTGAGGCTACTCGCATGGAACATAATGAAAGACAGCAAGATGGGGACCCGATTTTGAGCGCTGTTGATCTGAAGGATATACCAGGTACTGCGAATTTAAACATTGGTATTACATGCGCAAGTTACATGTATAGCTTACAGGATGAAGTATATCATTACATCATGATGTCTTTATTGGCAGTAATTCCGCCAATTGAGATGAAAAAAGGAGGTCCTAGGAACGCTCTTTTTGGCCTGTGCAAGAAGCAGCAATGGCCGATTCCCGCTTTCGAGTGCTATGAGCATAAATCCAGGTTTGTCAACAAAGTTGTGTTAGAACTATTTTCTCAAGGTTCTTTGTGCAATTTCTTGCCAAATGTTATAACTCAAACATGAGTATCTTCTTTGTCCATCCCAACTGTTTTGGACCTGACGGCATTCCGTTAACAGAACTCCTATGGTATTTGGGGAAGGATCTGAGCAGAGAACTGTTTACATCAGTTTCGAATCCAAGATTAAGTTGATCATACCCAACTCTGGCACGATTGAAGTAACCGGAGAAGCGCGACCCGACAAGAAGGCCTCATTCGATTCCGCGGCTTCAACTATGCTTTTTGAGTTGCAGAGACAGCTAAAGATTGTAATCAGCGGACAAAAGTAGTTGTAACGTTAAAATGGTTGTATACTATTTTTTATTATTAATTTAAAAACACTCTTGGTAAGGAGAGAGATGTTTTGGATGTGCTTGTTGGAACATTGAAAATTAGGGCAGACTAGCTTCAACTTTTGTCTAAAAATGTTGTTACTTCTAAAATAAATACTTTTTTCGCAGTTTACCAAAAAATAAAAATTCACTTAGCTTATGGGTCAAATTTATATTTCATGCCAAATGCACTCTTACAAAACTAGTCATCTTTTAAGGCAATTATACTTTCTTAAACTCTTCAACATAGCTTGGTTCAAGAGTGCTTTTGTAGAAAACTAGTTAGTCAACACTGCGAGATGCACGGTGAATAGAATAATCAGTTCTATTAATTGATTTTACATATATTTTTACTATGCATAACTTATTATTTTTCATTACCGATTAAATAATATAATAAAAATAAATTTATTTCAATACACTTTAAAAAATAAAATAAAAATAAAGAGGGAGCCTCATGAAAATATGACCTATCTATAAAAAGAATTAAATTTTGTATTGTAGGTGTATTTGAATATGAAAAAATATATAATATATAAAGTTTATGTTATAGTTGTAAAAGTTTAGTATGTAATTTAATAAATGCAGTATATAACCAAAAAAATACATTAATTAATGATAGGTCACATGTATGTAGATGTCCCTAAAATAAATTGTTTTTGTTTTTGTTTTTGGTGATTTTTTTTTCAATTTCACATTTGTTAAATGATTAGTAAAGTGTAAAAAAATGCGTTCAAAATTATGTTTACCTTTGTTCAACGATTTTTGTTTGTTCATTTTCGTAAAATTTGATTGTTATAAGCATAAAAAATTGTTGTTACCATAAAATTTTATTGATAACAATGTAAACGTATCGTGTAATACTAACATATAGTTACACATATTACTTTTATAGGGAATTTGGTGCATTAAAAAAGACAAAACATATAGTTACACATATGTGAGTGTGTTTAACTAAGCTTTGCTTATAGTAAAATTATTTTATATTGAAAGCATGTTGAAAACATGGGAGTAAATTTTAATTTTGTTTTTCAAATAAAATAGCTTTTGTATCTAAAAAATCGTGCTTTTAACATTCTGTCCAACAGATAAATGTGTAAAGAGTTTAATTTATATACCCTACCAAATACACCATGCACTTTCTCATGAATCATTAATACTCCATATGTATTAAATTCAATTTAAATTATTACAATTTTTATTAATAATAAATCACACTTCAATGTCATTAAAAAAAGAACATGACACATGTTTCTAACTTCAAAGTTGCAACAATCTACTATTTTTTGTTAATAAGATAAATTTAAATATTTCTCAATTCAAGCACATGTTACTAATTTGAACAGGGGTGAAAATAATTATCATATACAACCATCAATGATAAAATTCATGGATTAAATAAATCACTCTCTACACACCAACTCACATTTTCTCTAAAACCAAAACCCTTAGAAAAAGAAAGCCCCCAGCACCACCCCAAAAATGCCGGTCATCAAATGTTTCTCTGTAGTTCCAGTATCTGATAAACATGGGAGTGGAAAGAACTTCGGAAATGCCCTACATGTGGTAGGATTGTGCTTGGGTCTCTTGGTGCTGAACACCTGAAAGATCAGGTAAAAGCTTAAGCTTTCTCCTTTCATTTGTCATCATTAAGTTGAAAAATGCTCAAACTTTTTCCTTTCAAGTAACATACATCAAAATTACCATTTTAGCCCCTGATATCAGTAGCAGTGTTAGCAGTGTTTATGCTTTCATTCCTCCATGGCCAAAATTGGTGTTCTTGAAGTCCCAACCTCCAACACTTTTTCGTTCTCGGCCAAAAGCTGACTCTTGACTTTCTCTGTGTAGGTACCAGATTTCACCATCTCTGCATAGTAATCAGCCGGCCTCAGAACGGGGTGCCCCTTCGTGTAACTACTCAGTTAGAACACTTGAACAAAATCCTTTCAAGTTATACATTATCATCTATTATAAACACAAATCAAATTAATAAACTAAAGATGTATATTCATACACAACTACCTGTTTATATCAACTATCCCCTAATGTAACTAATGTTGTTTTGATTTTTGAATTTAGGCTAAGAAGAAGATGCAAGCTGAAATTAACCAGAAGAATATGGCCCAAGTGACCATCAATGCATCCGAAGAAGCAAACACTTGGTAGGCCCATTTGAATTTTATTTTTGATTTGGGCCACTGAGCCTATGTGCTCTTCCTTTCATTGCAAAAATGATGATTTTATTGCGATTGTGTATATATAGTTTTGTGATTTTGTCGTGGATAAGAAGAGTAGATCAGTCCTTTTGCTTCAAATAAAACATCAAACGGCTGCAACAACCATAAACTAACATGTTATGATATGGAATTTACATAAATGAAATTTAATCCAACCTGAAATGTCTTGGTTGTTCTTGTACGGCAAGGTCAAATTTTGATTTGAAGTGATTCGGTTATTTTAAAATTTGAATAGAGTAAAAAAGAAGGCTCAACTCAACCTGTTATGACCAATCATAATCTGATCATTATGATTTATTTGGGTTAGATTTTGATCATTACTGACCAGGTAGCTTAGAACACATTAAATATATATTTGACTTCGAGTTCGATCGGAATATCCCCATTGCCCATCGTGTTCCAATCTGTTCTGATCCGTTTTGACCCAAAATTGTAAAACTAAAATTGAGACGCTTGATTTAAATTGTAAGTACGATCATATTTGAAACAGAAAAATATGATCGTACTAAGGCCGTTCAAATCCAGTCTCGTTAGATTAATAGTACTAATATGTTTTAAAAAATGTACTATGTTAACTTCAGTTTTATCCGAAATAATTGTGAAAATTAGCCGCCCACAATGACACCTGGTTTGCATATACTATTGGGTGTCAAGTTGACTAAATGTTCGGCCATTTGCAATGAGTTTCTAACCAAGAAAACGTCAATCTATTGTATTAATTTTACAGACTGTGTTATGTTCAAATTTTAACAATTACAATGCTAGAGTTTCAACTTTTCAATATAGGGATGAGTTCCAGTGAATGTGTGAAGCTTCAAAATTGAAAGAATATCAGCCTATACTCCCTAAATAAGAAAAGTTACCATTGGATTCTTTGCAAATAAAAGTTACTTGCTTAAAAGGAGAAGATAGAATAGGAATCTCCAATAAGCCAGAAGGAAGGAGGCAATATGATTAAACTCCAACATGATTGCACAGTTAGTTGTAAGAATTTGATTGCTGGAGGTTGATTAGCAAATAAAAGGTATAATTGAGATGAGTAACAATCGGTGTTAGAACTCAAATTTTAATTTTGGTTATTGTGAGGTTGATTAACATGTAAAATGTATGATTGCGATGAGTAGCAATCAGTTTTAGAACTCAGATCTTAATTCTAGTTATTATGAGGTTGATTAGAAAATAAAAGGTATGATTGCGATGGGTAGCGATTAGTTTTAGAACTCGGATCTTAATTTTAGTTATTATGAGGTTGATTAGCATATAAAAGGTATGATTGTGACGAGTAGCAATAAGTTTTAGAACTCAGATCTTAAATTTGGTTATCAAGAGGTTGATTAGCATATAAAAGGTATAATTGAGATGAGTATCAGTCAGTTTTAGAACTCGGATCTTAATTGATGTAATCGTAGTAGTATTTTATAGCCATTGTTTTCTCTTTACTTTTATACTAAAAAAGACATTCTTTGGCAGAGAGGATTAGCTGGGTCCAGAGATGTTGCTGGATGGAAGAATGACTTAAGGATGCATGTAATAATTTAGCTTGACTTATGTATTTCTGGATTTATGCCATTTCTTTGTTTTATGGTTTATGTTTGAATTATGCGTATGAATTTATGCCATTTGAACACAAATTTATGCACGGAAGAATTTGATTTCATCACTTCATTTATAAAACTACCAAAAAAAGATAGTAAATGGAGAAATATCCTCTCTAACCTTTATGAGGTGAAAAGTGCGTCAACCTTTCCCCGAGAGAACAAAGTCTTGATGGCACCTGCAGATGCCTAATGCCACAGCCCACATCCCTTTAAGGCTGATCAAGATTGCGTTATCCTTATGATCTCCATTCAATGCCCGAATGAAGGGAGGAGGAAACCTTTGCACGAAAATAAGGAAATCTCAATGCATTCATCCTGAACTACTCACTAAACTAAACAGTAAACAATTCAGACATTAGAGACTCACAAGTTCTCTTTCAAATCCGATCCCGTGATCTGGAAGAAGCTGCTGATAACTTCATCTTCCTTCTGCAGAAAAAAAAATCCTTCTACAAAAAAAAATTCCTTCTACAAATTTGCATGAACAAAGTAATTCAGAACTTCTCCATAGAAACATAAATAAATCAAATCCTCTGTTGAAACTTTGGAAATTTGGGAGACCTGAAGTAATCGATGGGAATACTCTGCCTTCTTTTCATATGAAAATGAAATGTGTTGAAAATCGGAAGTTCATAACACTAAACCGAGAAAAATTGTGGAAATTAAGAAAGTAATGATTCTAACTCAACCTGTCCATCTTCAGGAGAGACTTCTTCATTTTCTTCACAGACTCTTCGACTACGATATCCAGCTCATGACTCGAGCAATTCTGACCTCTTTCTTTGCCTAAACAATAGTTGCAAATGCCCGGAACTGGAACTGTCTGCATTGTCACAATTTGTCTTCCGCCGGTCTGAATCAACTTCCGAATGTCGCTGAACAACAAAAGATTTCTAACAATCATATATAATCAAACAACGTTTTCAATGTGTTTGTGTTTGTGTGTGAGAGAGAGACATACATCAAACAATCAATTCACATTTCACCACATAAATACTTATCTGATGGCGGCGGGAAAGCCTCCTCCAGTGGTGGCGGTGACACGATGAAAGCTCCTGACAGCGGAGGAGCTTAGATTAGCAGGTCTGCTTTTGAAAGCAATGCGAAAGGATGTTGGAACAATGATAGAAAAATGGAAGAAATGAACACAAAATTTTGGTGCTGAAAAGATACAGGTTTTCTGATTTTTCATTC
>JAULKK010000009.1:5819283-5834207 GCA_032355705.1 Rubia peregrina
ATGTGATTAATGCATAAAAATAGGTTAATTAATCAATGATCAAAGGATGACTAGAAATGTAAACCAATTGCGCCCAATGCTCGTTATCATCTTAATTACATCTTTCGTACTAGAGTGTTCGTAGCTATATTGTTTTCTCTGAGTGTTGTTCAATTTAGATAGTTAAAGTAGTCGTAGTATTTTCTAAAACTAAAACCACCCCACTTTGTTACCACACACGTAGAGTGACTTCTTCGTGTGTGTTTTAATTACGATAAACACTTGGTAAAAACCCCTTTTCCTCGTGGATGACCCCAACTTGCTACTATCTACTTTCTAGTTGTATAGCCGCAATTAGGGCATATAAATTATATCTCTGAGAGGCACGACGATGGGGATTCCACCTGGTTCGAGGAGTCTAAGACTATTAAGCAAAAAGTGAACCTTGCAGCCCGTAGAATGCTGCAGTCCAGCCACAGGAACAACTGTCTGCTTATCATATGACACATCTAAAGGCGTGAACTGAGTATCTGCTCTCATCAGAGTTTTCACCTAATTACACAAAGGAGCCAAATTTATAATGTACATATCTGATTATGAATTCTTAGAAGATGAAATTGTACATAGAAACTTAGGTATTCAGGGGATGGCAGGAGAAATGTTCACATGATCCATAATCCAAAAATTCATGCATTTATTGTTCATACAGAGAGAAACATATATGAAGAACAAAATTCAATCAACACGAAGAGAATCGAGGATTACCGGAGAAATCGTGATCTGAGGTAGGCTGGAGAAATTGGGATCTGAGGAAAAATATTTTGAAAATCTTTGTTGAACTTGGGAAACTCGGAGATTTGTTGTGCCATGTACTCTTTTAATTGGAGTTTTATTCAATACTCTAGATATATAAAATTAGTAGACGGGTGGATGCTTTGAGAACCGTAACAGGGATGTATGCTTAAGCATCCCAAGAAGCACAACTTCATGTAAAACAGAAAAGACTAACTATTCAGAATCAAAATACATAATTTCCAATTGCAAATGGAAATAGGCTTGCATTAATTGTCAGCCTTTTATTTTTCAAGAAATGTATTCGAAGGAAGATGATAGAAATTAATTATTAATACATTTTCAATGAATTTTAAATACATAAATTAATTTATTTATTTTAAAAGGTGATGTGTCAAGCTGATGTGGCAAACATTAAGAGTTTCACTTGTCAAAATGGTTGCTCTTTTAGTTATATCTATAGATGTGCAGGTTTGTTTGAAGAAGAAGAACAAGTGCATCGAAGAATTCAATGAAATATGGGACTATAAGCATTGGAGTATAAGGTCAAATACGGGTCTAACATAAGACTTACTTGCACTAGAATAAAAAAGATCTATTACTTCGCCCCTTTTAACATAATTTTTCCTTAACATCATTTAATCGAGATAAAAAAAATTACCTCGATTATTTATTTCGAAGTAAAAATTTTTATTTACCTTGGTTATAAGAAAACTAAGGTAAATAATTACATTTTTTACCGTGGTTCTATTGAAACTGATGTAAATATTCTTGTAAATCAAAGTAAATAGTTTGACCGATGTAAGTGTGACATCGGTAATGTAGGTCATACCAAGCAACATCAGTTTATCGTTACTTGACCGACATCACATTGTTTATCGGTTAAGCCGATTGATAAACAATGGTTTGGAGCGACGTCGCAATAGTCAGGCTTTAGTTTGTAAGTTTGGCTCCATTGACCAAAATCTAATCATAATACCCAAAATTTTTGTTCCCATTTCAATTTTCCTCTTCAAAAACAAAAATCAAATTGTTGAAGGAGGCAATAGGATTGTTGATTGTGCTTAGTCAATTACCAAGTAAGTATTTGAATACCTCCAATTTGTAGTTTCAACTTCAATTTAGGTTCTAGGTTAGTTCATTTCATATGAGGGTATGTGTTTAACTATGTGTTAATTGAAATAAGGCAATCCAATATTGTATGTGGTTGTGGTTATACATGTGTATGATAATATAATGAATATACATACATATATATATATATATTGTATGTGGTTGTGGTTATACATGTGTATGATAATATAATGAATATACATACATATATATATATATGTGTGTGTGTGTGTGTGTGTGTGTGTGTAAGTTTTTGATATGCATGGAAACCATGGATTGAATGAATGTAGGTGGATGTATTTGTTGCTAAGATAGGTCCCTAAAGAGTTTGTGTTTGTTATTATATTGTAGGAATATATATGGACAATGCCTATTGTTTTGATGGAGATCGAACTAGGGAGAGTTATCAATAATTTGTAGCTAACTTTATTCAATATGCTTATGCGAATGCCGCGAGGGAGAATTTGTCGTATGTGTATTGTCCTTGCAAGAAGTTCTAGAACACAGCTATTCATGAAGAAGCAACTACTTTGAAGGAACACTTATTTATATACGATTTTGATCCAACATACAAAACTTGGTTTTGGCATGGAGAGAATTCATATGAGTGTACTACAAATGATGTAGAGGCCAAGAAAGATGATATGATGGATGAGTTGGTAGAGGAGATTGTAAAAACTTCAGTGGAAATCCTAAAAGACTTCCAGACCTCCACAGACATAATGCGACACTTCTATATGATGGCTGCCCCAATGGAATGACGGTATTAAAGGCTACCTTACAATTGATGAATGTGAAAGCTAAGCATTCCTACAATGATGTAGGTTTCTCTGGTTTGTTGAAAGTGTTGAAAGAAATGCTTCATGTTGGCCATAGACTCCCCGAAACGGTATATGAGGTAAAGAAGGTACTATGTCTGATGGGCATGGATTATGAAAATATACATGCTTGTCGGAATGATTGTATCTTGTATAAGAGTGATCACTTGAATGCAGAGGAATGCCCTAAATGCAATGCTCTAAGGTTCAAATTGAAGGAGGTGGATGTTGAGGAGATGTTGGTAATCGGCAGACGAAGAAGGTTCTTGTCAAGGTTGTTTGGTACCTACCTATTATTCCTCGACTGAGAAGACTATCTGACAATCCTGAGGATGCAAAGTATTTGAGCTAGCATGCAAATCAGATAGCGGTTAATCCTAAAGTCATGAGTCATCCGCCCGGTGGTGATCTGTGGAAGAAGATAGATGCAGCATTTTTGGTTTTGAGAATGAGCCACATAACCTGTGGCTTGGTTTGTGCACTGATAGAATAAACCTTTTTGGTAATATGAGCAGCAGTCAAAGTTCGTGGGCGGTGATGGTAATGATTTACAACTTTCCCCCATGGTTGTGCATGAAAATGAAGCACATAATGTTATCTTTAATAATCTCTGGTCCAAAACAACCGGGAAACGATATCGATGTGTACCTAGCCTCCTTGGTGGATGACCTGAAAAAGCTATGAGATCCTGGAATAAGTATGTATGATGGGTTTCGTAAGGAGTTATTTGATTTTAGAGCCATTTTGTTTTGTACCGTTAATGACTTCCCGCTTATGGAAACCTGTCTGGCTATTCCGTGAAAGGTCACATGGTGTGCCCCATTTGTTTAGATGGAATGGATTATTTTCAGTTGAGGCATAGAAGTAAAACAGTGTACCTTGGGCACCTTAGATGGCTTCCTAAAACTCATCGGTGGAGGAATGTATGTGATGAATTCAATGGCAAGGTAGAGTTATCGCCTTCTCCTCCTATAGAATCAGGTACGTCAATCTTGTACATGTTTCGAGATGTATGTAACGACTTCGGCAAGAGGAAAAGGAAACCTAAAGTTGCTGGTAGTTGGAAGAAGCGGTCCATATTCTTTGACCTACCGTATTGGGAAATACTTAACGTTTGACACTGTTTGGACGTGATGCATGTTGAGAAGAATGTATGCGACAGTTTGGTTGGTACTTTGATGAATATCTCGGGTAAGATAAAGTATGGTGTCAAGTTTAGGAAATGTATGGTCGAAATGGGAATTAGACCTGAGTTGGCCCCGATGGTGCAAGGGACGATGACGTACTTGCCTGTAACTTTTTACAGACTTTCAAAATCTAAGAAAGACTTGATATGCTCTAGCCTGAAAGGTATAGATGTGCCGACGGGCTACTCATCCTGGGTTAGCAATCTGGTGTCCAGTGAGGGATTGAGAATTGGGAGTATGAAATCGCACGAATCACATTGTTTGATTCAATAATTTATTCTGATTGTGATCATATCCATCTTGCCAACTCACATTAGGAAAGACATTACCCGGTTGCATCGCTTCTTCAAGAATTTTTTTTGTAAAGAAATTAGTCATCATAAATTGGAGAAACTGCAGGAGGAAATAGTTATCGTGTTGTGCGTGTCTGAGATGTATTTCTCCATTTCAGTGCACTTGTTGGTTCACTTTGTATAGAAAATATTAATTTGTGGTTCTGTTTATTTTCGGTGGATGTATCCCTTCGAGAGGTATATGAAGATATTTGAGAGTTATTTGAAAAATCAATTTCACCCGGATGCCACTATAGTGCAGAGGTATGTGACCGAGGAGGCGATAGAATACTACATGGAATTCTTGAAGAATGAAGAGTCGGTTAGTGTACCAAATTCGTGCCATGGAGGGAGAGTGGGTAGCAAAGGTTTGCGAAAAGGAATAACTCGGGTACTAATCCATGATGAGTTGATGAAATTTCACTTGTATGTGTTGTGCAATTCAGATGTGGTTCACCTTTATGTGGATATGCACATGGTCTCTATCAAAGAGCGGCACCCCAGTTGGTCGGAGAAGCAAATCCTTGCAGAACACTTTCATTGATTAGTTTTAGCAAACACTAGTCGGAGAAAGTCACGGTGAAACCTTGAACTAGTTAGTCTTTAGTCTTTGGCTACCACAATTTCTTTCATTGGCTATGACATGAATGGGTTTACCTTCTCATCCCTTGAATATGACACACATACCACAACTCAAAATATTGGCGTTAGCATAGTTGTAGAAGCGTTACATGTCAGCGGTGTGAAGCAGTGTACGGGAACATGTCCTACTATGGGGTGATTAAAGAAATTTGGGAACTCATCTACACGAGTGTCAGGGTCCCAATTTTCAAATGAAAATGGGTGGGCAACAATGCGTGTGTATCAATCGATGACCTAGGTTTTACAGTCGTCGACTTGACGAAGACACGTTTGACTGGCGATCCTTACATCCTTGTTTCATAGGCTACACAAGTGTTCTATGTTGATAATCCTTGCGGTTCTAGTAAATCAATGGTCATTCAAGGCAAAAGTCAATTTTAGGGGAGTTAGTCCAACTTCAATGGCTGACATTATTCCACAAACGCTATCCAACTCAAGTAATGTCGGCCAAGATGAGATGATTGGGGTGGAGATGGCGTTGAGGAGAGACCACGATGAAGACGTGTGGATTGAACGGTATCACAAGGGGAAAAAGAAGAAGAGGAAAAAGACATAGAATAGATGTAGAAAATATTTTAACAAACCTTGCAGAATGTTTATTTTGTGCTTTAAGTTATTATACAAATTTTAAATCAATTGGCATTCCAATTTTGACCCTAATCGCATATGTGATGGCTTCAGATTGATAATTGACAATGTCGCTTTATTAGTAGATCTCCAAAACGAAGTGACCAAGCTCCCCCCAGTGACATCACACATTATCCTTGTGCTCTTGAAAAACACAAATGCCAATGTCGCACACAACTTCGGTACGGGACTCAATCGGAGACAGAGGCTAAATGTACTTAATTGATTTAATTTATGCAAACTCACACATACGACAGGTTATCGGTTAAACCAAACATAAGACATCGACATATGTACGATATCGCATCCTACGAATTGTAGGTCAATAGACAGTTTCAAATATTAACCAGAACTCGGAATGAAAACTACAAGTCCTCATTCCATGTTCACAACAACCAAGAACATATAAAAAAATAGACCTATGACATTGTAGTCTATGATTAGTAATTAAGAGCAGGTCATAATCAAATTTTAGTGTACGATTGCTAATAACACAAATCCAATCCAACAAAATGCAACACAAGTCATTATTCAAAAGCAACATGCACAACTAAAACATAATTCATCACACATTATACAAAAGAAATCACGGGGTGGCATCGGGCATGACGGATGACACATCATCCTCCTTCAAACTGTCGGTAGCCCCTGAATCCTGATCCTGATCCTCAACCTCTCCAACCACCTCCTTGGCAACATTGTCACCGGAAAGCTCACCAGATTATGTGTCTTCTTCATCACTGGCCATTGAATCAGCGTTATCCTCAGACTCCTCCACATCTTCATCATTCACTTGCACATTTCTTCCGCTAGTGAGAAGTGCCCTCATGCCTGCCAACTCATCCAAGATACGATGTTGATTTCATTCCAAACATAACGCGAGTTCCTTGTTCTTGGTCATGACCTTCAAGAGTATATTCCAGACACTTTGTTTGAGTCCTGACACAATAAACATTATGTTTAGATCATTATTATTAGATAGATCAATTAAATCATATTTTTAGAGTAAGACAGTAAAAATAAAATAAAAATGTCATACCAGTTTGTGGGCTAGGAGTGGAAGGTGTAGGATGGCCAGCGATGGAGCACGATGAAGTAGCCTCATTGCTGGGGGTGGATGTCGAATCAAGATTAGAATTGGAGACGTTGCGATCAATCCAAGCCCCCGCATCCCAGTGCCAATGTTTTTGGATAAAGTAGCTCCCATCATAGTACCTCGGCGCGACCTTCTACGTAGACTTGATGGGAACACCTTTCTTTTCCATCAGGGAAGTGATTACATTGCCATATGGGAGGGTCCGACTCTTCTGCGCGACAACCACAATGTGCATCTCCTCGATAATGGTGTAACCGGGGTTAACAACCTTGTTCTCCAAAATGTGCCAGTAGAGGATAGCACCGTTGATCATAGGCTTGTAAGGATGTCCAACCGGGATGAGGCTTTGGATAATGATGGTGTACATCATCCTCTACTCGAGATCCAAAACATTAATCTTAATGTCCCTTGGCTTGAAGATGTCGTTTCCCTCGTTTACCTTGAAATATTTTCCATCATCCAGTTGGGGTCCAACGCTCCGGACTCATCGTCTTCGGCGACCCTATTAGGACATGAATCCCGGCAGTAGAGGCGTAATCTTTCAACTGGGTTCTCCTGATTTTCACCAACCGTGCATCTGATTACCTCGTTGATGGTTTCACCAGTCAACTCCATGTTAACCATGTTCACCCGAGTCTTGTATTTCATGGTACTCCAACAATCAAAGTTCGAATAAAAATCTTTCACCTCGGGCTTGTAGGTGGGCTTGTCTAGGCAAATCAGGCCCTTCATCCCCGACGCTTTGAATGGCTTGAGGAATACTTCTAGGTGTAGTTACTGCACATCCCTGACCTTCATGGCCCTCACCTCCTTAATACTCCTCTTGCTGACTAACTAGTAGCGCTATTCATTTTCCTCGGTGATAAAATGCTTGTCGTCCAAAGGTAGTTGGTGGAGGGGCGTTAGTGGCCCCGAGAGGTATCCTCTCCACTTCCATTGCCCCTGAAACACTTTGGACACTGCTTCATTGGCATCTGTGAGACATTATCATATACGGTAATCAGTAATATGTACAAAGTTTTAGTGATACAGGAGATGGTAGACCGAACTCCCTAGCATGTCGCTTACAATTTGGTTTAACATAATACTATATGCGACGTCACACATTCATGTATGATCGAACTCCCTAGCATGTCGCATACAATTCGGTTCAACAAAATACTATATGTGACGTTGCATATATATAATGATGTTCAACGTTGTACAACATGTCAACATGACCGAACAGTTTGCGACATGCTAGCGAATGGTCAAAAGTTCATATGTATCTATAAAAAATGCCCCAAACCATGAACACTTAGGAAACATACTTGCAGAAATCATATTTTCTACTATCACATCCACCCAATTTCATCCAAACCTTTAAGAACAATGTAAACCACTAACCAAAGAGACCAAGTACCTAATTAATTATAAAAACTAAAAAATAGTGTAAATAAAAGTAGAGAAACACATTTCGATGAACTAGGAATTATAACCAAAAAAATTAATAAAAAAATGGGAGAGAACCTGTTCAATTCTAACATTGTTTAGGGTTCAACAACTTGTAGTTTATGGCCGTCGGTTCGATGAATGGTGTTCACAAGGGATGAGGGTGTTTATATGTGGGCGATTTAGCGGTTACAAACGATGGTTATGTGGCAGATTAATGACGGTTTTTAACTGTTGAATGTGCGACGCTGACTTAGGGAATGCGAATGAGTGGAGCTTTAACAGTTTAAATACCCAGTCCATACATTGTCGTTTATTCGATGAATGTGATGTTGCGTATATGTCGTATTTCTACTCGATATTTATGACATTTGACCGACTGCCTAACCGACATTGCATACTAGGGGCACTGGGCCAAAGGAGACAACATGCCCAATTATCTTAACAATTTGGGCTTGTTTAGCAGTGGGTTAAAATCAAAGTTAACGATCTTGCTATTCATAATTTGTTTGATCGATAGGTTACCGACAACGCATCGACGCCGCTTATTGCAATGGGCAAATTATCTTAACAATTTGGGCTTCGTCAGCAGTGGGTTAAAACCCAAGGTAACGATCTTGCTATTCATAATATGTTTGATCGACAGGTTACCTACAATACAACGACGTCGCTTATTGCAATGGGCCACATATTATTTTTCAGCCCAAATTCTTAAACAAAGTAGCTCAAATGCAAGGCCCAGAGTAATTAAGTTATAAATATTTTAAATTATCATATTCAATGATATAATCATGTAAAAGTTATTCATTAACCACGAGCTATTGTTGTAGGGGTCCGTAAGTGTACTTCAGATCGTTAACATTGAGGCAGTTATACAACTCATTACTTTGCAGTGTTGAATTTGATTGTCTACAACTACATACCCACAATTTTAACAATCGAACATGTCCATGTGAAACTGTTACTTTTGTACCATGGTTGAACGTTTGTGCAATTGAAAGTCAAACAAAAATGAAAAAGAATTGACTGTTCATGGCTAAACAAAGTTTACTACCTTTCAGATTAGGAAAGTATCTAGAGATTGTCTCATTGATGTTCACAATGTAGCACACGATATGTAATCATGTTTCACCTAATCAAAGAATTATGATTTAAAAAATGTTAAGAAAATTAACAGAGTCTTGGTCAAACTTTTTAGATTGATGGTTATACTCCCTACGTTCCAAATTAAATTGTCCACTTACTTTTTTTGTACCATTTTCTATCAAAATTTGATCGTATATTGAATAGATATATGAATAATAATATTACCATATGTTATATTGTTGAATTCATCGTAACAAGTAATCTAAATGCCAATTTTTTATTTGTTGTTATTATACGTAGATAGACATATTAACTGTCAAATATATTTGTTGAATAACGTAATAATGATTGCTTGTGCAATTTAAACTGGGATTACGGGTACGAGTATCCTTGGTGAAACAAGATGTAAAAAAACGAAGGCTGCCGATTTTTCCCTCCAGAACAAGTGCCCGCACATATTCAAATAGAGCCGAAACGATAGGATAGGAGAACCATAAAAATCCACCTGACACACCGAAAAAGCTCTCTCCTCCCTCCATGGCCAAAACTTCCGATGGCAGGAAAGGCAAATCAGGTTCAAAACTTGGCGAATTTCCCTCCATTTTTTCGGACGACGACGATTTTCAAGATCCATCTCCCTCATTAGTTAGCTCCAAATCCACACCCACACCCACACAAAATCCACTTAAACCCTCCCACAGCCTTAACCGACGCCCACCCAAAAAGCTCAAGCCCGCTCACCAAACTAACTTTTCCGGCAAAGAAAACGCACCCACATATCAACAAGATTATGGTCTTGGCAGCAACCAATTCGAACTTGATTTGTCGGATGCTGGACTCGACCTTATCGACTCAACCATCGAATGCGAGGCCACTGCAAAACTCGGGCAAATTGAGGAGGGGAAAGATGAGATTAGGTTACATGATGACATTGGGCAGGAGGAATGCGATGGCGGCACACAGCTGGATTTGTTGCTCAAGCTATGCGAGGTTGATGAGGAGGCGGAGGCTTGCGAAGATGTTTCTAGTTTTCGTGATGATGATGGGGAGGAGGATGGTGGTGTTGGAGATGGGTTAATGTTTTGCCCGTTATGCGGAAAAGATATTACAGAACTGACAGTTGAGCTGAGGGGATCTCACACAAATGAGTGCCTTGACAAAGAGGGGGCACCAAGTGAGGTATGTGCTAATTTTACTCGAAAAGTTTCTGAATTTTACCTGCATAATGATGTGGTCATTGTCAACATTTGTGTACATAAATGTTAAAGTAGGAGTACTTCCCAGGCACTTAACTTTGCCGCTCTTTGTCCCAGTCGAAGCTGCTCACGTAACTATCAGTTTAGTTAAACTTGGTTAACGTTGACAGTAAAACTCAGTTTTTGTATAGGACATAATTTATCATATGTGTGATCTTTTGAGATTTTTTTGTAACATATATTCTGAAAATATCATCATTTTAAATTTAACATAATTAAAGATGTTGATGATGGAATATTTGACAGATAGCGTAGATTTTTTTTAATCTGGTGAATTCATGGTAGCGGTCAGTGCATTGCTGGCGTGTTTTCTGGTTGTTTTGTTTTTGAGAAATATTGCAATATCTGCTCCTAGATTAGATGAGAAAGCTCTCATGCACAAATTTAGATGTTTTGTATAGATGCATGTATGTTGACAATCTTTGTTTGAACCAACAGAAGAGTTTGTAGTAATCTTCAACTGGAATTATGGTTCTATTTTAGGCGCACTGTTTCCAGTTTTTCTTGTTCTTTGTGTGATTTATGAAACAACAATGGCATTCGTTTCCTGTGTCTTGCCATATAGATCATTAGTAAGAGCTAATGTCATGTGATGTGAGGTGAAGTGTTGGAATCTTATAGATAGCCTCTAATTTAAGGATACAGTTGGGCTGCTTACATTATGCTTTAGTGGCTGATTTCTGGGCATGCTGGAGTTTCTGGACACTAGGTTTCTCTTTTATTAATCCATTTCAGTCAGAGAATATATACTGCTACTTTTGGATGTCAATGACCTGGAAGGAAAAGGGATGATATGGAATGAGGCTTTATTTGACTTTTCATTTGCAGATGATTCCTCATGAGGGTGAATCTCATCAGAGTCCTGGGCAAGTTCTCAATTATTCTCCTCGACGATCTCCTTGTAAAGTTGATGTATCACCTGTTTTAGAGTGGCTGCGCAACTTAGGTCTTGCCAAATATGAAGACGTTTTTGTTCGAGAAGAGATTGACTGGGATACTTTAAAGTGGCTGACAGAAGAGGTATGCACAGCTTTGTTAACTTATCCCTGCTTATTAGGTGAATGCATTGCAGAAAAGAAATGCTAAAAGTCCTGCAAATGAGGGCAAATGTAAAAGGTTGCTGCTTGCTTCAAGTTGAACCCCTTTTACTAATAAACAATGTTCTGTTGGGATGGTGAGGGGTGTTACCACTTTCTGCACTCAGTCTGAGCTTTGTACTAGTACTACTGCCACAATGTTTCTGTAGTCATAATAAATATTTCCTGAATGTTTGTGCCATATTCTTGAAGCTCTGGAACTAGACTTTCTTTGAAATTAGGATATATCTATCCACATTCCCATCTAGGTTTAAGAATGATTGCTAACCTTCTTGACTTGAATTTAAGATTGTAGTTGGATAAAGTTTATATCTTTAGCTTGCTAATTGCAGGATCTTTGTGGCATTGGTGTTGCTGCACTTGGTCCGAGGAAAAAGCTCATTCATGCCATTAAAGAACTGAGAAAGGAAGTTGAAACTCCTGTTGATGTCACAAGAGTTGTACCCGATGAAATCAATAAACTTCCTACAAACAAATTAATAACAGATTTCTTCCCAGGTTCTGTTACTGTCAGAACGAGAGATCGCAACAATTTCAAAGGATCAAAGCAGGCTCAGACAAGTAGCTCAAACATTACTCCTGTGAATAAAATGAAGAGAAGTCGTACAAATGATTTGAAGCCTAAAAACATTCCCATCTGGTGTGATATACCTGGAACTCCATTTCGAGTGGTAGGAATCTTACATATCTCACAATTACTTTGAGATAACATGATTTAATGGGTGATAAAGATAATTTTCTTTTAAAAGGCAATTTACTTCAGATTCCTTTCAGATTATTGTTATTGATTAAGGGTGTGTTTGGACACGTTCATCCATCCTAGTTCACATTTTTCATCTCACTATTTTTCACATACATATATCTGCTTCCGCAGTACATAACTTTACATCGTCAATACATCATTTTATATTTCCTGAGAAGGTTCGATATTCATAAAGCGAACCAAAACACAATTTAAAACCATAATGGGTGTCCACTGTTTCACACCTTGAGGCTTTTTGGAAACAATATGCTTCTCTTGGCCCTCTTTTTTATCAACTAAACCTGTTCCTGAGACTCTTAGAGACTTGATGTTGACCAGATATTCTTCTCTTGTCTAGACATGTTTCCAGTACATTCTTTCTCTAAGTTCTTCCTGATTACTGTAACAAATATGTGATAGGAGATGAATACCATACATCTGAAAATAACGTATTCCCGCTATTTGCTCCTTACATTTATGACAATTGTTCTAGGCTTTGGAAGTGTTTTGTGTAGTGAAATACCTTTAGAATTTATGTTTCTCGATTGGGCCATTGGCATGCTGTTGATCAAGTTTATTAACTAATTAGAAGTATATAAAATCTTCAGTCTTTTGATAACTATTTACACAATATATAACATTGGTTATTGCCACCCTATGTCAGTTCATTCACAACATATTTGTAGGTTTTTTAGTTCTGGAGCATTAATGTTGGGAAACTTGCTATGTTTCCTACAGGATGCATTCAAATCTGTAAGAAGAGATTGTTCGCACTGGTTTCTTACTCACTTCCATATGGACCGTAAGTGTTTTCTTATGATTCATGGGCAGTAGCTTACTGAGTTACTTCCAATTTGCTCAGCAAACAAAGTTGACGGGAAGTGTAGAGGTCTGTTTTTTATATGAGCTCATCCTTGAAAATTTTATTCTAGATTTGTTTTACGAGTTCTTTGAGCATATTTGTAACTTCCTCCTTAGAGTACCAGTTTGGTGCTTAGTGGTACTTTTGGCATTAATATTTGATCTGCCACTCACATTTATTGCTTTAAAAAAATTCATTTAAAGAAAGAAACTATCCAGTGTCTCCCTTTTTTGCTATTTTGACTTCATATGTCTTATCCTGTATATTGAACTGTTTACACATGTGATGATATTTTCTCACTGATCTCAACAATATCATTTCTTCGTTTGATCAATCCATTTTCACAAATGGTTTCTTACACTATTTATATTTGAACATTTGGTCTCAACAATATCATTTCTTCGTTTAATCAAATCCCTTTTCACAAATGGTTTCTTATACATTTTTTGTTTGACTATTTGATGGCAGATTATCAAGGTCTGACAAAGTCCTTCTGCCATGGGAGGATATATTGTTCTTTGATTACTGCAAAACTTGTCAATATGAAACTCGGTATTGCATGCGATAAATTGCAAATTTTGCCCCTTAACGAGAAGATCAATGTTTCTGGAGTTGATGTCACATGCTTTGATGAAAATCACTGCCCAGGAGCTATCATAATCTTATTTGAACCACCCATCGGCAAGGTAAATCCAAAATCACATAAACTGAGGTTTTGTAGATGATGGTTATAACCACGTCCTCTGTGACTAATCCCAACAAACCATGCTTCATGCGCGTAGGCTGTATTACATACTGGTGATTTTCGTTTCTGTGAGGAAATGGCAAAAATACCTACGTTGCAGACTTCTCGTATTCACACTCTCATTCTTGATACCACATATTGTGATCCACATGTCAGGCTCTAAGATGTTTCAAACATAAGAATCCGCTGGTTAAGGTGTGAGATTAAAGGAGATTAAAGCTAAAAATCATACTCTCATTGGTGTAGTTAAGATCAGCGGCGGAACTGGAGGGCGAGCCGGTGCGGCCGCCCCCCAAACTCCGGTGACCAAGGGTAGTATATTGAGCTTGCCCCTGCTAGCCCAGCCCCGCCCCGCCCTTCCCCGGCCTGGCCCCTCCTGAAATACACGGCTAGTTCCGCCACTTGTTAAGATCGTGTATTGTCCTTGCAGTATGACTTCCCTAAACAGGAGGCTGTGATTCAATTTGTCCTTGAGGCTATCCAAGCTGAAAAATTCAACCCGAAGGCCTTATTTTTTATTGGTAGTTATACCATTGGTAGGGTCCACACCCTTGCTAAAATACTTATGCATTTCATCTCTTATTTTTTATCCCTCCGCCTTACTATATTAATGCTTATCATTTTGCTGCTATTCATTTTTGCTAAAATACTTATTCTTTCTTTTGGTATGTTTCTTGGCAGGTAAGAAAAGGTTATTTTTGGAGGTTGCCCGTGTTCTTCGTAAAAAGACCTACGTCACTGCAGCTAAATTGCGTATCTTGGAATGCCTTGGATTTCCAGAAGAAGATTCCCAGTGGTTTACGCTAAATGAGCATGAAAGTCACATTCATGTGGTGCCTATGTGGGCAAGCTTCAAAAGATTGAAGCGTTTAGCTAATCAATACTCATTTCGTCCCACTTTAAATTGCTTATTTAATTTTGAGAGTCAAACTTTGTAAACTTTGACCCAGAATATAAAATTAATATATAAATAATAAATATATCACGTGAGACATTGTTAAATTTGTCTTAACATCTATTTTTCAAATATCAATTTTGTATACGACATTATTATAAGTATCTAGAGATATTTACGGTCAAACATGCTCATTGAAGACCGTGAAAAAGTAAATAAGCAAT
>JAULKK010000009.1:5886829-5905258 GCA_032355705.1 Rubia peregrina
AAATGATCACACTACCTCATTAAAAAACCCAATGGGAAAAAGAGTATAGTGTTAACTCCTAAAAATACTAAAATAAGAAAAATATAATAAATGACATTTTTGACCTCTTATCAAATCCATTCTAAACACAAGTAATATTCACAAAATATTCTACTCCTTAATACTCCTCCTCAATTTGGAGCATGGACTAATCCCCAACTTCCAAAGTAGTGAATGAAACTGAGTACGTCTGAGAGCTTTGGTGAACGAATCTGTAAGTTGATCAGAAGTTTGGTTATGATGAGTAAAAATAGTACCAGACTGTACAAGATAGCAGACGAAATGACAATCAACATCTATATTCTTCGTCCATTCATAGAAAACCGTATTTACCGCAATATAAAGTGAATATTGAGTGTCGCAAAACAATCACATTGGGGTAGAATGCACAATGCCTAAGTCCTTAAGCAAAGACTTAAACCATAATAACTTACAACAAGTGACTTTCACTGAACGATACTCCACTTTAGCAGAGTAATGAGAAACTGTAGGTTGCTTCTTGGTTCCATGAAACCGGAGAATCACCAATCATCACAAAATACCCAAAATGAGAACGACGTGTAATAGGGCAAGTAGCCCAATCAGAGTCACATATGGCAATCAACTATAAAGAACTATGTGAAGAGAGGAATAAATCTTGACCTGGATGACTTTTCAAGTAACGTAGAACACTTAGTGCAACTTGCCAGTGAAGAACACAGGGAGACTTCATAAACTGAGCAAACGTATGGACCGAATAACTGAGCTCAGGATGAATAATGGTAAGATGAATGAGAACCAACTAGTCGTCGATACTGCTCAGGATCATCGTAGAGTGGCCCTTCTATGCGTGCAATATCATGTGGTTGCTTCATTGGAAAATTAGTTGGTTTAGCATCCAATAAACCAATATCAAATAAAATGTCAAAGGCATATTTCCTTTGTGAAAAATATCCCATCCGGTCTTCTAGCAATCTCACCAAAGAAATACTTAAGACTACAAGAAACTGGGCCTATTACTTCACCCATTTTACCTCTTTTTTGCTTAGGTCAAATAATCGAGGTCAAAAGTTCTTTTACCTCAATTATTTTTTTGTTTGAAGTAAATAATTTTTTTACCTCTGGTAAAAAAACCGAGGCAATTAATAGGTCTTTTACTGCAGTTCTATGATAACCGTGGTACATATTTGTTAAATTCAAAGTAAATAGTATAACCAACGAAGCTGCGATGTGGCCCACATCGGTGTCACCTAGCAGTAATAATCAATCATGCGATGATTAACTTCGCACAATTGTTTGGTTGGACCAAATTTCTCTCGAGACTAGGGGAGACGTCGCTTGTTCCCCCACGTGATGTCGTACATGAACCTTGGTCCAAACCAGTGCATAAATCCAATTAAATCAATTAATTTATGCAGTGTTGCATGTTAGTCGATAACATGTCGGTAAACTTGACATCATGCGTGCGTATGAAGTGCGAAGCTGCACTTCTCTATCATACCTAATAAAAAACAATAGTTAACCAATACAGCCAGAACTTGGAATGTACCATCTGAAGGTCTCATTCCATTCTCAAATTTAATCAAACTAAATTGGTAATACTAAATCTAGGTAATCCAAAACACATAATGCTACCATACAATATCCAGAAATCATCCCTTTAAATTACAAATCAAACAAAAGACAAAATATTCCAATAAAATTCAAACAAAGAGTCATCATCTTGTGTGAAAAAAAACATTCATAGCCATCAATGGGGTGGTGACACGGGTGGGGAAACATCGTCTGCCGACAAACTATTTCCATCGTCTTGAGAATTAGCCTCCGACTCTTCGGCGAAAGCCTCAGTATCGCTATTGCTAGACCCTTCTTTATCATCTGTGGTTTTCAGGCTATCCTCATCATCCCCAAGTGCATTGATCGCAACGAAAAGCATAGACTTCAGCCCCGCTAATTCTTCCATAAACTTAAGCATGTTATACTCTGTGCGCTGCACCAGGTCCTTGGTCTCGACAACATCCTTCATGAGGATTCCCCGGGCGCTACGTTTAAGTCCTGTGGGAAAAAATAGGTTAAAATAAATTTAAATTATAAAATTTAAATAGTAAATATTTGGGAATAACAATAAAGTTTAAAAACTTTCATACCCGATCGCAGGGCAGCAGTACTGGTGGGGGCAGGATCCCCTGTTGCGGAAGCCAATGGAGTCGCCTTGGCTCGGGTGTGGGAGGCACATCTAGATTTCCATTGGGGATGTTGCATTCAATCAACATCCCCACCTCTCAATGCCAATGCTTCTGCTAGGAGTATTTTGCATCATAGTACTTAGATTGGATCTTCGCTTTCGATTTAATGAGAACCTTCTTCTTCTCCAGAATGGAAGTGATGAAGTTGTCATAGGAAAGTGTCCGACTATTCAGGGCGAGGGTCACTTGGTGCATCTTCTGGATAGTGGTGTACCCGAGGTCGACTACCTTCATCTTCGCAAGGTGGTAGTACATCGCGCACTCCAAAGGATCTCCTGCCAGAATCAGTATTTGTACAATTATACTGTACATCATTCTCTCCTCAAGATGTAGGACATCAATCTTGATCCGTCTCGGTTGGATGAGCCTGTTTCCCACTTCAATTTTTGAAGTACTTCTCAACCATTCGGTTGGGGTCAAGCTCCCAAGATGGCTCATTCTCGTAGACTAGTGGAGGCCGATTATCCCAGCACTACACTTATTGTGCACCCAATCGCTTAATTTATGAACTCCATCATAATCTTCATGAAAATCCCGTTCACTCTTGTAATGTTGATGTTCGTTGTTTACCGAGTGAAATTAGCGTAGAACTCCTTAATCTCCGTATCATACGTCGATTTGTCCAAGCATATCAAACCCTTCCTTTGCTAATGGTTTGAAGGGTTCGATGAAAATGTTGAGGTGGAGTCACACCACGTCCTTGGGCTTTATCACCCATACCTCATTTATCCTTCGGCCCCAGATCATTTCGAAACGTTTCTCTGCCTCCTCATCAATGAAGCGTATGTTCTCCCACATTGGTGGTGGAGAGGTGGTCATTGGCTTTGCCACCTTATTGCACGATAGACCTACTCCCGTGGTATTTTCCCCTGACCTCTTGGATGCATGCTTCATTCGAGCTAACTGAGGAACAAGGGAACGTAGAACAGTTAGTTCAATAGTCAAGAACCTAATAAAGGCAATGGATTTTGGTCAATTTTGCATGAACGTCGTAGAAACTTTGGCTACACCCATGTGCTCCGCGTGAAATCACAGATTTATGTGTATGAATGTGCGACGTCACACGGTCAATTGACTAAGACCAAAATAGTGTCAGACTGGAACATGAATGATCCTAAAACACCTCTAATCTCAATTAACATCAACATCACAACATAAATAAGTAACATACCTTTAATAAGTAGCAAAATGAGTGCCACATCAGTTCCCTTAACCCTAACCCTAGCCAAGAACTTGTAGAGAAATCCCAAACTAAAATTTGTGAAAAATCCTTACCTTAGTTAGGGTTTGTTGATCTTCCCTTTTAACATAATTCGGTCTACTGCCTGATGAAGGTGGTTTTGCATTGGGATTTGCATAGGGATTTGAAGCTTTTCCAACCATTTTTTGGTGGGAATTTTTTATACCCATCGTGAAACGCGGTCATTTTAACAGACGTGAAATGTCGCTATATATGTCGCATTGATAGACACGAACAGAAAATAAAATTGAATATAGTTATTCGAATATTCTGGCCCACATACATGCTTGGGCCCAAACCAGGGGGAAATTGAATCGACAATAGTCGTAAAACCAGTCGAAAAATTTGAGGATTGGCCAACGCATTAGCAACATCGTGTTTAATTATAACTGGGCTAAATTAGACAAGCGACCCAAACCAAAAAAATATCTCCAACCATGGTCAGTGTTGGACTGAAACCACAAATTCCCGATACCGTACTAACATTTTGTCGTTACCAAAAATATTCCAACACTTCCTCAAGTAGCGAATTGGATTGTGGGCCGATTAGCCCAAAAATTTAAAAACAATATAGGCACAAAATTTTTAATTACCGAATTAATTAACATGGGAATATTATTCAGTAAAAAATAAATAATAACCTTATTGAAGTAACAATAAAATTGGATCCGTTATGTGCATAAATTAGGTTGAACTCCATCAATTTAGGGCAGGGGAATTTTGTTTCATTTTTATACTTAGGTCCCTCCAACGAATTACACTATGGCTAACCGACAAAACGACAAATGTTTCATATGGAAATTATGCAAACTCGGGTAATCGTTCAATTTTTTATAGTATTCCATTAATACCCTTACGATAAGCGTTATGAGAATGATAATTTATGCCACATGGAATCACCTGAAATTTCATATTTTGGGTTTCTCTAAAATAAAAAAGTAATAAATTCCGTCAATCAAGTTTTAGAAAGCTCTAGTATTCTGTCTAGAGTAGATTTTAGATGATTATTTAGGAGTATACGAGGGCCAGTCATAAGAACCTGTGGAAGTCTATGTGGAATAAGACCAGTTTCTCTAAATCTCACGATTATTATGAGTTTGACTAGGGATGATAAAGTTTCTTTTTGGGACAATCAGAATCAATTTTGGGACAACCAATGATCTTTTCTGCTTTGCACTAAAAATTGGAAATACCCTTATCTAATTCACACACGACTACGATGTTTCAATTTGGGCATGAAGGGGGGGCCAATGAAACAGGGCCAGATTATTCACAGATAGTACATGACGAAACTTTGGGGGAATTACACTATGGCCCAAACTTCCTTACATGTTGACCACGCTTATAAGCTCTGCACTTGAACAAAATGAAAAAATGTTTTATGGGGAAATTATGCGTACCGTCTAAACAGGACGTGAACCGGGGTAATCGTCCGACTTTTTTTATAGTATTTCCTTAATACCCTTACGATAACCGTTATGAGAATGATAATTTACACCACATTAAAGCAGCAGAAATTTCATAATCTTGGTTTATTATGAAATAAAAAAAAGTAAATAAATTGCATCTATCAATTTTTAGAAAGCGCTAATATATGGTCTAGAGTAAATTGTAGATGATTACTTAAAAGTATATGAGGGTCAGTCGTAAGAACTTGTGGAAGTCTATGTGGAATAAGACCAGTTTCTTTATTACTCTCGATTATTATGCGTTTGACTACAGATGACAGAGTTTCTTTTCGGAATGATCGGAATCAAGTTTGGGACAACCGGTGATCTTTTCACTTTTTGTTCTCGGGTCCCTCCAACGAAGTGAGAGAGGTCGAAATGCAAAATTGGAGATAGAATTATTTTATTCAAATTTTGACGACAATGTTGTTCCAATTTGGGAATAAACGTGTCGATGGAAGGGGCTGCAATCTTAAAACGTAGTTTTTACAAAAACATTTTGGAAATTAGACTATGGCCCTTATGTAGGACGTCGCAATTGTGTCACATAGAACAAAACTAGAACCGAATATCAACCGACATTGATGAATTTGAAATATCCAGCGGAAACCAAAAATTTCATCCAAAATCTTGAAGAAAAAAATTCCCCCTCACCTCCAAGCCCTATTCCACATCAATAATATTCAGCACTAACACCCATTTCCCATCTCCTACACAAATCCTATAAACCCAACTCCACATCATCCTATCCAGTCACACCGTTTGAACAATGATAGTGCTCAATCAAATTTCTTCTCTCAAATGTCAAAAAGTATCCAAGGATGGAGCATCTCAGGGTTCAAATTAAGTGAGGTAGTTTTTCACCCATTCCATGTACATTTAGAAATTTCATTACCATACCTTCTAAATGTTTTCTTTCCTCATTCATCAAAGACTGAATATTAAGTATGGTGATTGTTTTAAATGTTATATACTGTATTGTTGTTTTTATTTCCAATATAATGCCATGATTGTAAAAAATGATTTTAAAAAGGCTTACATTAGAATGAACACGGTATGGTGTGTCGTCAATCACAGTTAATCGCTTCATCCGACATGGTACCTAACATAGAATGACGTCGCATTTGTATAGCAAGTGTTGAAATATCTATGAATATCTTAAGTCACTCTTTACTCGATCTTTGCAACATCTATTTCTTAAGAGTGCTACATTGCTTTTAATCTGATTAGTTACTATTTCCATATTGATATTAATGCCTTCTACGTATGACTATATTTTATGTATTTTTGGGTACTGCCCAATTGTAACATATATTTTTTCATGTGCCTTTGTTTGAATAGGAACAAAGAGAGTTATCGATGGACTTTCAGCATGTAGCTAGATGAATGGACTTGTCATTTCGCTATTCGCCCTTACAGTCTTAATGTCGTAAAATGTAGAAAAATGGTGTTCAATAAAATTAATTTTTCAATTTCATATCACCCCTATGTATTTTAATATGCTGTAACATGTATTTGTAATATATGTTGTAGTTTTGTTGTTTTCAACATGTCAATATTTCCCACATTTATTGAACAAAAATCGATTGTTGTATGATGTTTAACAATTTATGATTTATCACATTTTAAATAACAAGTAATGGCTCTCAACGAACCATTGTTTGTATCATCAAATATTAAATATTTTAACATTGTATGAGTAACGATGTCTAACGGATTAAAGCGCAGCGTTGCACAAACAGGTCCTCAAATGACACCTTACCGACGTTGCATATACCGGCATCATTTTTTTGGCGTCGTTGGCCATTCAAAACTACGCCAAATTCGTCAGCGTTCCAGGTCAGCTGGCACACTATGTGAATCCCTCATAGCTTGCGATGTTGCCTTGCAATGTTGCTTAACATGGTCTACGACGTCACTCTTATTTAGCATGACGTTGACTTTGACGACGTTGCAGTATTTCCTCTCCTATGATCCGCTTTTTTCTATAGGCGGCATCGCATGCATGTGGATGCCGATGTGGATCATAACAAAGTCGAAGTTATGATTTCCTATCATCGGCCTTATTGCTTAGAGCGACGTCGCTCACAAAACCTTCCGATGTCGGTCCAAAACTGAGGCAAAAGGTACTATTTACCTCGGTTATGAACCTAGGTTAAATATGCACTTTTTACTACATCTGTATTTACCTTATTTTTTGGACTAAAAACCAAGGTAAAAATTCTTGTTGAACCGAGGTAAAAGTTCTTTCTTCTTCTAGTGTAAGTACACCAAGATCCTTCATGTGAAAACAAGAGCTTAAGTATTTCTTGAATTTAGATATTAGCGACGAAGAACTACCAGCAATCACTAAGTCATCCACAAAGACAAGCACATGTATAAAAATTGAGCCACGAGAGAAAGAAAAAAGGGAGTAATCAACCTTACTATGAACAAAGCCAAATGCGCGTAAAGCCTGGGCTAACTTGGCAAACTTGTTGCGAGGAGCTTGCCGCAGACTGTAAAGATATTTCTAAAGTCAACAGAAGGAGGATGCATAAAAACCTCATCATGAAGATCATGATGTAGAAAAGCATTATGCATATCCATTTGTTGAAGGTCCCAACCACGAAGGACTACAACAAACAAAAATAAATGAACTGAACTAATTTTCACAATAGAAGAAAATGTTTCAGCATAGCCAATTCCTTCAATCTGATGATTTCTCAGAACCACCAGACAGGCTCTGTGACGTTTAGTGGTACCATCAAATTTGAACTTGGTACGATAAACCCACTTGCTCCAATTGCAGTCTTATCCGGAGCAAGAGAAGCCATAATCCAAGCCTCATTGCGCTCAAGAGTATTAATCTCATCATCCATAGCATCACACCAATGAGCATGCTTCAACGCCTTAGAGTAACTAGTGGGATCTACAATAGAAGTTACTGCACCCAAAAATTTAGAAAGCATACTAGAACATTTATCACAATTTACATAATCAGTTAAAGGGTGGAGAACACCTGAGGATAGTGATGGCGAATGAGTGATCGTAGCAGTAGGGGTGGGGCGTTTAACAACCGTCATAAAGTAGACATAGTCTTTCAGGTAAACAGGACGTCGACGATCGCGAGCACTCTGGTGAGAACGAGGTAGATCGGCCATAAGGGCAGTGCCGGGAAAGTAGCCATCATCAAGTCAGATAGCGGAGCGGCTGCATCTGACGGCGATGAAGCTGCGGTGGAATCAGGTTGCGTGGCCGCAGTAGAGTCAAGCACTCAACCACTGCCGGCTTGGTTGGTGGCAGCGCAAGACAGCTATCCGCGTCCTTAGTTGTAGGTGGGGGTGGCTGATTCGACGGAAAAATGGAATCTGTCGGTGGCGAAGGTGATTCTAATTCCATCAGGAGATTAGTGAAGAAAAGTACCCCCTTCATTTTGGATTTCAGTTGGATTAGTTATCCAAATTCCATTAGAAGCTTTAAGTTTGTTAATCCTGAGTTTGTTTGTCTTTTCTGAACATGATTTATGGAAAAAAATCAGTATTAGAATCATCATCTTTCAGCCATTTAGCTTTAGATTTTTGTTTCCAACAAGTTTTATGTTCCCTGATGGCTCTTTGCAGAACCACAGTAAAAAAATTCCAAGTCTCGTATATCTTTGTTCATTAGGTTGCATTTCACATGCATCTTAAGTGCTTTTAACTTCACTATCTGCATTTTTAGTGTTCTGAAAAATACCCTCAAATTGAGTATTATTCCCATCTTTTTATGTTTTTCCAGCCTGGAATAATAAATTATTCATATCTCAGAAAATTTAGATAAACTCCTCTGAAATAATAAATTCACCATACGATCAACATATGAAATACGCGGACCAAATAAGGTTGGGATGTCAGGTTTTCTAATCCAATATCTTATTCTTTTGAGATAAGTGTTTTTACAAGTCTACCTAATCCACATAAGTATCAATAAAATATTTTGATAATTGAAAGGGCAAATATAACCCTAGATAGTAGGTGTTAGTGCAAAAATACTCCTTCCGACAAATTTTAACCTGAATTTAATAAAATTATTATTTTGCCCTTCTTCAGAAAAATTTAAAAATAAACTGAAATGACAATTATGCCCCAACTTTTTCTTCTTCTCAAAATCCCTAACACCCCACTACGATTACTATACACCCCTACCACTTCTGAAGCCCGTTATCCCCCCACTAAGCTTGCCTCGTGAGAACCAACCAGTGATGCTCTGTCATAATCCAGGAGATTACTGTCACGGACGCCACCGTGTAGTCACTCGTACGCTGCTTCAAGCACTTCGTGAAGTCCTGGTATAACCCTCTTTAATAGATACAGGCCATCTCCGGCCTCCAGCCTCCGAACAAAGAACAGCACCGTCGAAAAAAAGCTGAGTTGCGACGAATCGATTCACAGGCGGAAACTAGTCGCCGGAGAACCTGCAACAAAACCGAATCTGAAGATGAACAGTGGCGCCATGAAACCAATGGAGCAGTCGCATTTTTTGGATTTTATTTTGCTGGGTTTTTGTTGAGTTTATTTCGCCCATATTGAAACCACCAGACTACTATTTTTTAGTGTTTTTGGCAATATTTTGTTGGGTTTATTTTGCCAATACTAGAGACGATGGTGTGGCATGATAATGGTGGTGATGGGAAAGTTGGGCTGGGCTTGGTGGCAGCATGGTGGTAGTGGGCAGGGTTGGTGGTGACAGAGTTGTAGGTTGGGTTGGTGGGCTGTGGTGGTGGGTGGACGGGTGGAGGTGTCGCATTGGCAATTTGGCGATCCGGTGGTGGCATGAGAGCAAAATTGTCCAACATTTTTAGGTTTTAGGTCAACGGGTATTTTGGTCATTTTATGTGCAGTCAACGTCGGTCAACACCGGAAATGGTGTCCTAAGGTTACATTGGCACTTTCGACAACTAGTTAAGGTTGTTTTGTAGTAAAAATTATGTGAAAATTATATTAGCACTTACTCAATTAGGTAGGATTATATTTCTATGTATACCTATTCTTTTTAGGATAAATGTTGAATAATTAGTCGCCTTTTCATAATGTCTTTAATAGCCCTTAGAGCACTTAGAGCACTTACAATATGGGGATGGGAGAGGAGGTTTTGATGAGTGATGGGCTTCAATGGTGAGATTTTGGTGAGCGTGGGTGGGAAAAAATAGGGAGACCCGAGAGGAGGGGTGCATTTTTACACTTTTCAAAACTCTTCCAATTCATCACATGTGTGGGTCCCCATTGATGAGTTGGAGATTTTAATGAGATAAATTGTATACTCTAGTCTAATAGTATTGTGTCATGTGTCTTCCTAATTTGTATTTTTGCTCCAACGGATTTAAATGAGCAAAACACAATTACCTTCAAAAAAATTTAAAAACAACACCAAAATTCTTTTTTTTTTAAATCTCTATAAATAGAGACCAACATTGATACATTTTTCACATCTCTTCTAAACTCTATTTTCATCTCCTTCGTGCTTTCGGAAAAAAATTGTGGCATGTTGGTTTGATTCTAATTGTTTGAAAATGGATTAACCTAATTCAAATTTCAACAATTGTTGAAAATGATATGGGGACAATAATGATGATGTGGAATTGAGTTATGATTGTGGAGTTAAATTGGAGATGGGAGTTTTGGTGAGTGTAGTTGAGGAGAGAGAGATTAAATTATTAAAAAATTAAAAAAGTGGGAGTGTTGGTGAGTATTTAAATGTGGAGACTCTAGATGTGCTAATCCCTTTGTCCCCCCTATTTGTGTCATATCTATCTTATTTGGTGTCCCTTTATTATTGTCATACTTTTATTTTTTGCAAAATTTTGAATCTTAAAAATGAAATATTTTTTTGTTCACAAACTATTTTTATGCTATTTTAATTACTTTAAAAAAAGATTTTTTTTTTGTGGTAAAACAGAAACAAATGGATGGAGGGAGTACATATGACAAATGAAATGCCAAGGGGATTTTGTACAAGATCGGGCTCTTAAATCTGGGATAGCGTATGTACAAATTAATTGCTTCAGGTCTGTTGAATATTTTACTAAAGCAAAAACGATTCCGTCATGTTCTGCCTATGATTAATATTTGGAACCTTTAGAATGCTGGAAATCTACTCCCTCCGTTGTTAATTACTTTTTACACAAATTTTAAGATAAGTATATGCGACGTCTTTTTAATGGGGATGAGAGTGAGCCTATATAAATCAAATAAAAAGAAGAGTTATAACCACATATTTATGGTTAAATGTAGAAAGTTTAGAATTAAAATTTTTATAATGGGATGTTCCAAAAAGCAAAATAGAAAGTTTATTATGGGACGGAGAGAGTATGTATTTAAATAATAAGAAACTAAGAGGACTTGTCAATTTAATTTAAAATAATGTACAATGGTAAAACCACTCACAGTCCACTCTTGGAGTTTCATTTCATTAAATAATCAATCTCTCTCCTCCACCTCGGCAAATCCTCCACTTTTTTCTCCACAATGGTTCAAACCACTTAGAAACAACTTCATGGGCCACATTTGATTCTCTATATCCTACTCATTAATTCTACCTTTGATAATTAATTCATATAAATTTACCTAACAAAATAAATTTAATAATACAATTTAATAATACAATTTTACTCTCTTTATTATTTATTAATCTCACTTAATTTTCCATATCCTGTTGATGGAGTCCGTCTCTTGAAAGACGGTTTTTCAATAAGTTATGAAAAGATCAATGTTTAAATTGCAAATTAGAGAAGAAATCAAGATAAAACATTTTGGTTGCATTAATCGGGCCACAAACTTATAAATACTACACGTTGCATAATAAATTTTTAATATTGCATCTAAAATCTGTTACTTTTCTTTAATTCTAATTAAACTCCATCTTTCCATAAGCCTATGGGAAGACGATCTTTTCCAAGAATTTGCCATTTATTAATTTTATCTTTAGTATTTAATTTAAATAAATTGGACAATTCAAAATAAATTAAAATGTGAAATTTAATAATATATTTTAATTTTAAAATTTTATTTCATTTGTCAAACTTTAATTTCATTTTTATTAAAATTAAAATTAAGAAAAGAATAATTTAAAATTTAAATAAAAAGGAATAAGAAAATTTAAATTGAATAGTCATAAAAGGCTCAAACAAAAAAAATCCACGGTCAAATTGTTCTCTCTGTCTGGGCCATGTGCTCTCTGACAGAGCTGGGATGGTTCCCTTTTGGGAACCCGGTCCCGTGGGTTGAAGTGATTCAACCCATTTTCAGCCTCCAACTGTGGGGGATTTTAGTCCCTATTCGGTTCCAATTTTTAATTCAGTCCACTCTAAAACCTCCACATGCTCTTATGACTAGTGAGGATTTGTCAACATATTTTCTTTTTTTGTTTAGGCCACAAGCTCAAGAATGGAATTTGGTAATTTTACTAAGAACCTTAAAGGAGTCAATGAAGGGTCTCAGGAGCCATTAACTTCCCCCACCTACGGGTGGTTATTTTATAAAATCACAAAAGATAATCATATATGAATAGAAGTTGTAAATGATTGATTAAAAAGATATATTAATAAATGGAAAACCATCTGGTTAAATTTTATGCTAGTTTAGTACAAGAGTGCCAAATGTATTGTCAACTAAACATACATGTATTCTCCCCCGCGAATGGCATTAGCAGCCCCTTTCCTGTCTTCTTCAGCCTCCTTCTCTCGCTCCTTCCAGCTTTCATAGGCATGATCATCAGTTTTCAGCTCATATCGGCAAATAGGGCAAGAATTATGTTCATCCTGTAAGAGAAAAACTATGTTTCAAACAAAGCATCCATGCAAATTTATTGTTCAAATCACAACATATTGAGAAGCTTTTAACAAAAATGATTAGTTACGAGAAGTAAAGAAGTCAAATTGTGTTGTTAATGTAGTTAGAACATTTACCAGCCAAGGTTTGGAGCAGGAGGGGTGAAAGAGATGTTTGCAAGGTAACTCTTGCGTCTCGTCATTCAATACCAAATTCTCTGTGCAAATGGCACACCCTGCATCTTTACCCAGCTTTGTCAAGAAATCATCTGTAGCCGTAGTAACTGGAAGTTTAGCCACCAACTCTTTACTGGCAGGTGGTGCTCTTGGTGCTACTGGTCCATCATCTAGAATCTTCATTTGAACATGAAGTCATAGTTATGCCCCCATGCATACAATTAAATGAATAGATAGTACAACCTTAACTCTGAAAATTTTAAGATTGGTGCATATTACAAGTGAAATTTCATCTTAGGCAAAGTACATATTTGGCTCGTGACATGGTGACCATAACAGACAAATAAAAGTGCAGACTGCCAAAAAACAATTGTTACTATGAATTGGTAAAGGACCCTTAATAAAATTCCGGCAGGACACTGCTTGATAAATGAGGGCAACCTTAATGCAAAGGCATCAGGAAGGATAAAAAAAATGATGCATTACAACAAATTGTGTCCTCCAGCCATTCAGAATCCTCCCCCAAGGCCAAGGGAAAAACATAACTCCATGGGGAGGAACAGGAAGACCCTATTGGCGAAAATCAAATAAATTCATCTTCCTTTACTTTCTTATGATTTTTATTAAGTTGTCCGTGGATCAGAAGAGAGTGTAGAGAACACAATAAGAAGCGACTTAAATCAAGCTGAAAGTCAAAATATACACGTGACAACTAAGTAACAATTATATATTCTAAAATGTAAGACTAAGTCTAGTGACTGATGGAAACGAGACATTCCTGTTTTAAATATGCTCATTTTCTTTTCATATTCATTGGTCTACAAAAAATTTACTATCATGGCTGATACAATCTTGGAAAAATGAGAATACAAAATCAGAGGTTGAATTTGCAAGTATAAATTAGAAGAATACCATAGGAACAATGTCATCCATTCTTTCTACCAGTTGGCGGACAATATCTGCAGTATCTTCAGATGTGTTACTATTGCCTTCTAGACCATTAGAAGATTCACCAGAGAATAATGCAGCAGCAGCAGCAGTCAAAAGGCTTGACTGCACCAGCCAATCTGGTTGTGGAGGCTCTGGGTCCACTGTAAGATGTCCTTCAAAGAGAAATCCTGGAAAAAAATATGTTGTTTTAAATGTGGATACTCCCCAGTGCCAAATTTCAAAAATGAAGAATTATGGAATACTACGATTGATGAATTTAAGAGTAAGAAATAATATCTTAGTAGAGCTGACCTCTATTTGTCCTAGTTTGCACAGAAGCCGCATCCTCAGACCGATTCTCAAATTCACCCAAATGTTCCCTGGTTTGAGTTATGCAACTGAGTAAATGCTTCTTCTCAGATGCTCCAGATATCAGTTGTTCAGCCTGTAGGAATAGCCCCAGCCCAGCATTCCAGAAACCAGGTGATGTGTATCTTGTTTTTAGAACAGTTGCAACCCGGCAGATTACAGAATAAAACTGCAAAATTAAAACTGAAGGATGATGAGGAATCTAGAGCAAAATTCTGACAACAACCCTTCTCACACAATTGCATCTAAATAAAGTGACAAATAATAGGGGCTCAAATCTAGTGAGTAAATTAAAATCTTTAGAGCATAAAAAATATAGCTTCTTCTTTCTAATCGATTTCTTAAAGAAGCAAAACAGATACAGGTCTAGATTCACTTACGTATCCCTATGTTGAAGGTGAATACTGTCACTTGCAACAAATTTGGAGGTACGCCACTATGAAGATAATGCAACATATAATTCTGAATTGTTACAACAAATGATACGTACACTGTCACTAAAATGTTCAGACAAAGATGTATGTTAGACACAATAGAAACAGTAGGAGTTTGCAAGAGTCAATTATTCTCTGTTTCATAGTGTTCTGAGACCGTAGGATCATAGTGTTCTGAGACCGTAGGATCTTCCTCCTACATTCAGCCATGTACATCCCACATTAACAAGGTGTATCATGTTAAAACATTCCGGTAAAGATAATGCAAATTTATAATAATCTGATCAAGAAGGGCATGCCTAAACAAGAAAATACAAACCATTATTTAAATATATACATGTATAGGTGCAGTATCAGTCCATGAAAATGCTACAGATGATTCCGAATTGCCTCACAGTTAAATCATGTTTGTACTACATCTGGAAGTACAATAACAGCTCAAGTATCTACATCAAGATGCCCAAAATAGTTTTGCATGCCTCACAATTAAATCATGTCTTTCATGACTTATAGAATCCTAAATAGCTAAAAATATATATTCTATTAATGGACGCTTATAAAAAATAGCTGAAATTATAGCCAAGTATAAAACACAGACTCCAACTTATACCACAGTCCCAATATGTTTATAGCCTTCACTCAGACCAAGATTATATGACTAAATATTTGTGCATACTGACCTCCCTGTTACTACAACACATGAATTCATGATTAAAACATACTAGGAAATAGTTTAAAGATCAAAGTAGCCAATCCATTAAGTGGCCGGCCATTCCATTCAAATGTTTACATAGTGAGCTTTATCAAGGTTTTATGCCCAAAATCTTGCTTTGGGTTTCAAATATCCTGAAGATATATCAGTAATTAGATGTTAAAAGTGTTGTGGTAGTCAACTGCATTTCTTGATTGGTTGGCCGTGCGTCAACTAAGGTGTGGTTCTTTTTTAGACCTGGAGAATGGAGATTCACAAGGTACTTAGCCCTGTCTTTTAGACTGAGCTGGAAATTTTAAAACTGAACTGACATGAACTCTTTGTAACTCACAGCTAAAAATTGCTGAATTGAACTAAACTAAACTAAACTGGAGTTATGTAATAAAGAATGTGGCCTTAGTTCCGGAATGGGATTAGTACTTACTATTTCATAAAAGAAAGGATAATGGTTAAGCTTTTAAAATTAGAATGACATCTAGAACATCATTCCTAGCCGCACTGCTATACAAAGTAGATTTTGATCTTTAATTTGTTAATGTAATGTTTGGACAGATTAATAAACGGTCTCTATATCTTTTCATCTTATGACTACCCAGTGTACACTATCAACACACCTATCCCAGATAACAGCCCTCTAATAATAAGTCCCAGAAAAAACCTTAACTACATGTTGCTCTATCAATTAATATAATCTTTTTTGAAAAATCTGGTCCCGATCATTCAATTCATTCTTAAACACAGCAATTCTTCCAGTACCATTTGCTTAAATAAACAATAAGCCGCTTTATTAATATATATAAACAGACCCACAAAATAAACCTAATTAAAAGAAGGAAAATCACATGTTAACTTACCAATTTTTGCAGGGATGGAGAAGCGGATGAATAGAACTGCTGAAAGAGAGATTTAATGGCGGAAACAGATTCTTCAAATAGTTGCTTCTTGGAAAGTTGTTTCTGAAGTATTTGTAATTGCGTCTCCAAATCTGCATCGCCCTGAATCGAGGTCATTGTGTTTAATTTACGAATTTAAGAATTGAAAATCCGGCTGACAAAGTTTCAAGAGAGCTGGAGAAAGATGATCGTTTCATACGGGGAATGGGAACGCTATATAAAGTCGTGAATTGTTGTCTTGAGGAGGAGGAAACCAAAAACGGGGTCGAGTGGAAAAAGGAGAAAGTCTCACTAAAAGCTGTATGTCCGTAAGTTTATGGAAAACAGTTCACGGTATTATTTAATTTTAAATGTGGTAATTTTTTATAAAATTTAAATTTTATATTTTAAAAGTTAAAATAAGTAATAATATATATTTAATGTAAACATATATTTTAAAAATATAATATAAAAAACACATTCCCGCTGTCTCATCTGAAATTGCACTGCAATCATTAGCACGTTGTTAAAGAAATATGTTTGACCATTAATATGTTTGCCTACGTATACTAACGGCAAGTAAAAAAGTTGATATTAAGAAACTACTTGTTACGACGAATTCAACAATATCATATACGGTAATGTTGTTGTTCACATATCTATTCAAATGTGCGATCAAACTTTGATAGAGAATGGTGTTAAAAAACCAAGAGTGCAATTTCAGCTGGGAGAGGGGGAGTATGTAATCTAACAGAATGCAGTGTATAAGTAAACAAATACAGTGGATTGTCCGTAAACTTATTGACAGGTCGCCTTCCAAGAGACCCACTCAAGAAAAAATTGGCTAGCCTGGTTTGTTTAGGTGATGACTACATTTATGTCCTACACTTACATAGTGTTACGGGGACGAGATTATCACCCAACCTCAACGCAACCCCATGCTGACATGCATGCAACAAATGTGTTATGGTCCTGTGTCGCTCAATGCGTCTCTGAGAATCGGTATTCCTAAATTGCACCGCACACACCTTCAGGTTGTCCGGTGACATCTGCCTAACCGCTCTCGGCATGTGTCGTCCCCTTCTGAGTGAATCGCACTGTGCACAACGCCCGAGCCGTTCGTGCCCAACGCTCGTGCACGCAACGGTCGGTTGCCAGATAGGCCAGCTCTCTTAGTGTTGCGTCACGACCCAAGAATACTTGTCCCTAACTCCTTGTCATAGATAGTCTTCTCTTTTGCTTGTAATAACTTAGCTAGTACTTTAGTTAGTTTCTTTCTTAGAGGTTCAGGCATGTGTGGCTTTATTTCTTTGACCTTCTTTTTTTATTGTAGTTGTCACATGTAATTACTTCCGTACACCGTGTATGTTGAGTACTGAGTTACCCACATCCGGTCCCCATTTTGCAATATAATAATATGAGTATTTTACTCCCCAAGTTGTGTGAACTTTATATTGCACTCGCCCCTCGTTTGTATGCTCATGCTCCCATTCTAAACTCGTGTGTAGACTTTGTGTGCTAAGAGCAACCAAGCTGAGTAACGGTATTCATTGCACTCTAGCACGACTAGGTTTCACGGTTAACTTCAACACGGTGATCCGTGATATTTGGTATCATAACTCATGCAATCCTTGAGAGCATAGTGAAAGAGGCCTTCACTGTGTTGAATGGAGAACATTGGGAAGGTTCTCTTTGGTGAGGCACATGGGTCAGGGAACCTAGATAATTGAGTGGATAAGATGAAAACGGATGTTACGAACATCATTAGAGACATCGAAGTGGCCAAATCGAAGGTTGCACATCAAAATGAGGAGATTGCTGAACTGAGGAAAGCTTTGGCATCTCGCTAGTCGAATGTTGATGAGATAAGAGACATCATCGAGAAGTCTGGCGGAGATGTGCGCATACTCATGCAAGTTGTGGCCAATTTATCCCAAGGTGGGGCAGTGACAGTGGTGTTCGTGTTGTGCACAAACAGATAGTCTTTAAACCTAAGAAATATGCGGGCAAAAGACTCGCAAGATCTTGACAACTTCTTGTACGAGATGGAACAATACTCTAAGGCAACCGAAATGGAAGTGACTGTTTCCACAATGTACCTGAACGGCTGCGTAATGTAGTGGTGGCACTTCCTAGATACGGAGATAAATGTAGGTCGTGTAGCCATCAACTCGGGGTATGAGTTAAATCTCAAGGA
>JAULKK010000009.1:5916116-5926937 GCA_032355705.1 Rubia peregrina
TGCAACGTTATCAGCGTATGCAACATCGTAGGACACAATTGTCTCCGGTTTTCAGTGGTTCTACTTCTAGCAACACTGGTGTTAGAAAGTAGTTTATTCTCCACTGATTTGTCGAATTTGTAAAAATATTATTATTATGTATGCATCTTATTATGTAATCATTCTTTGCTATAATTTTGTGGTATTAAGCGTGCAAAAAAAAATTTGGGTAGTCTTTCCAGTCTCCCCTTACCCGAGCTCCTGGTTCCGCCACTGATTACACTGCTTTGGATAAAAACGTATCTACAAACTCCAACCCGTAGAGCATTTACAGTGCCTTTTCATTTCATCAGCATGAACTTAGAAATCATTAGAACACATACACAAATAATCTTCTATATATAACTAAAATCCAATGCGCAAAGGCAACCATATTCATCACTATCTGATATTTCAAAAACCTTAGTAAAGGATACCCTACATATAAAAAATTGACAATGAATCACCCACAACAAACTCATGAAACATCATCTCCATTTCCACATAAACACAACAATCAAACAGGAAGATTAATAAGCAACCAAATCTAACTACAAACCCTTCTCAGAGGACGCAAAACTAGACAATTAATAAGTACGAACCCATTATAAAGAGGGTTCTAGATATTTTGTTTCCTTCATTGATGATTTCACTCGTTATACTTGGGTTTATCTTATGAAACGTAGATATGATTTCTTGGAAGTATTTTGTGATTTTAGATCACTTATTAAGTCACAACATTCTACTGTCATTAAGTGTTTCAGGTGTGACTTAGGAGGTGAATACACCTCTAATGCTTTTTGTCAACTTCTTGCCTCTGATGGAACCATACGTCAGACCTCTTGCACAAATACTCCTCAGCAAAACAGTGTTGTTGACAGGAAACACCTTCACCTTGTAGCACCTCACTCATTGTCAGCTAATGTTCCTAAAATCTTTTTTTGGGGGGGGGGGGGAAGCCATTCATACAACTATCTATGACATTAACCGAATTCCAACCTCTCACTATTCAGGTTTGTCACCTTTCAAAAAAATTGTATGGACATGCACCTGACTATTCCTCCTTGCGTGTTTTTGGTACCACTTATTTTGTTCTCCAACTCTAAATTAAACGCAGTAAATTGTCTCCTAAATCTACCTTATATGTTTTCTTGGGATATGGCAGTGGCCAAAAGGGATATCGTTGTTTTGATCCTATCAGTCAAAAACTTTATGTCTCGCATCATGTAGTGTTCTTAGTGCATGCTCATTTCTTTTCTGTTCCGGATAGTTCACGTCACATGAATCAGGCACATCTTATTTGCTTTGATCCTTTTGACATCACCACCGATGAGGCTCCACCATCATTATCTAATACTTTGGCACGCTCCTCCTCCGGCCTCTGCTCCTACACTGCCTCAATCACCTCCTGAGATTGTGGAAAACCATTCACCACGCCAGTCTACTCGTATCTGTAAGTCAACTCAACAACCTGATTTGGCTTATTTCTCATATTCTCCTTCTTTTGTTTCACTTCCCGTGTCCATTCATTCTTTGTCTTAGCCTATGTATTATAGAGAGACTGCATGTGATCCTTTATGGCAGGCTGCTATCGCTGAGGAACTCACTACTCTACATCAGACACACACTTGGGATTTGGTACCCATGCCTTATGGGAAGCATACCATTGGTTCTCGTTGCGTCTATAAGATTAAAACAAAACCAGATGGATTTTTCAAGCGATACAAGACTCGTCTTGTTGCCAATGGTTATTCCCAGGAGTATGGAAGGGATTATGAGGAAACATTTGCCCCTGTTGCAAAGATAACCACCATTCATACTATGATTGAAGTTGCTTCTATTCCTCAATGGAAAATATCAGATGGCCCAAAAATGTATTTGTTGAGGAGAAACTGATCCAATTTAGAGCTATTGATGTTTATACCTAGATCACAGAAGATAAATGCTGATTCATTCCGATTAAGCTTCCTTACTCTGAATCTAGAAGTTTTCCTTAGTTACAAGAAAATAATTAAGTTCCAAAGCTAAAGATCGTAGTTCTCGAACGAGTAATCGAAAAGATTCGGGAGTACCCTCGGGATTTGGTATTGTTTTGCATTTTTTGGAAATTTAGAAAGTTCTTCCTTTAAACCCTGGTCAATACACCTACAAAATCCTTCAAATTGTATCTGATTTAATCCAGGTATTGTAGAAATTCCCTCGTTTCCATCCCCCTAGCATTTTAAATTCCCCATTTATATAAAAAATCCCACTCTTTACCAAATTTTTAGAAATGATCTAGCAATGATGGAATTTATATTCTGTAACTGAATCACATGAAATTTTACCCAACTCCATATCTCGACTATAATGTATGAAATACGTATGAATGAAGAAAAAAGAATTTTCTACGTTAATTAAAATTTGGAATGGATACAAATTAGAGGACGGGTTATTCACATTTCATTTGACGTTCATAGGCGGATTGAAAGCTAAGAAGTGGTCATTTTAAAGATTCCCTGGGGAAAAATAGAGATGTCTCCTATGTTACCCATAATATGTGGAAGTATCGACGTAATTTTATAGAGTCATTTGGTCTGATTGGTACATGAAGAACATAAGCCAGGTGATGGAATAGGAAGACCTAGGGTGTAGAAGATCATAACATGAGTCATTTGGCAGATTTGAATTCATAAATCTGCCCATGAGGTACTGCATTGTACGATATTGTAAGGTGATCTTTATAAATAGGTTTACATGACACCTCCTCCCGGGGTAGTGCATCAGCCTGGGCATGTATGCATGTTTCACAAGTCTCTATATGGTCTCAAATAAGCTCCCAGAACCTAGTTTGAAAAGTTCTCCGCAGTGATCACCTCTCTTTGTTTTTTCCCTAGTTCTTATGATTCAGATTTATTCATCAAACATACAAGTAAGGTCCGCATTCTCCTCTCCTTGTGTTTTGATGATATGATTATTACTGGTGATCATTGTGATAGAATTGAATTGTTGAAGTGTGACTTGGCTCGACATTTTTCTATGAAAGACCTGGGTTTACTTCGTTACTTTTTTTGGTATTGAGGTGGCTTCTTCTTCTAAGGGCTATCTTTTATCTAAGTTCAAGTATATAGTGGATCTTTGTAAGTGGGCACGTTTCACTGACAACAGGACCGTTGACACCCCTTTTGAGATCAATGCTTGCTACTCTCCCGCCAATGGGTCTTCTTTGTCTAATCCCACCTTATATCATACAGTGGTTGGCAGTTTATTTTTTCTCACAATTACTCATCTAGATGTTGCTCATGATGTTCATGTGGTTAGTCAGTTTGTCATTGCCCCTACTTCGTTTCACTGGTCTGCAGCTCTTTTCATTCTCAGTTATCTTTGAGGCACCTAGTTTCACAGTATACTGATTGGGCTGGTGCTCTCGAAGATGGTAAGTCCACCAATGGATTTTTTATATTTCTTGGTGACTCACTCATTTCTTGGAAGAGTAAGAACATGATGTTATTTCTCGCTCCTCCACAGAAGCTGAGTATCGTGACATGGCTTCGACTACTTGTGAGATAGTTTTGTTGCGTTGGTTGCTTGCTGACTTAGGAGTCCCGCTTCGTAGTCCTACACCTTTACAGTATCATAATCAGAGTGTTATTCACATTGCATGTAATTTGTTCTTCCATGAGCGTACTAAGCATATTGATATTGATTTTCCTTTTACCCGCCACCATTTGCAGCTTGGGACTATTTCCATGTCCTTTGTACCCTATTCTCTTTAGATTGCAGATTTGTTCACGAATGCTCACTCCACTGCCCGGTTTCGTTTCTTGTCTGACAAACTCTTGATACTTTTACTGCAGCATCGTGAGTTTGAGGGGGATGTTAGCTTTATGTTAGCATTATATTAGCCATTTAGTTAAGGGTAGTTTGGTCTTTTCATGTAGAAGCATTTAGGACTCTCTTTATGTAATATTCATGAGCACACTTGATAAACACACTATTGACAATAAAATTCAATTTCTCTTGAATCCCTAAATTTCTAAATCAACGCTAATTTGAATGACGACCTTGAAATAATCATCTCGACGGAACTAAATTAATGAATAGCAGAATTAACAGCATAAAAGATATCAAGTTGGGTGATACCTAAGTATTGGAGAGCAACAACAAGAGAACAGTAGAGAGTTAGATTGGCAAACACCAGGCTAGTGGAGTTGTAAAGTTGATTGTCAAGAAAAAAAAGAGTGGAAATCTAGTAAGTTCCAGTCATGCTAGCACGCTGAAGAATCTCCATATCGTATTTAGCCTAACCATGGAAAAAACTACTTGTCGAATGAGAGACCTCCAAGCCCAAAAAATCTTGAAGACGACCAAGATCCTTAATTGAGAATTTACCATTAATACCGGAGATAAATTGGTGAGTGAGATATCGTTTCCTATCAAATGATGTCCATGACGTACAAGAGGACATGTAGAACCTTGGATCCCTTAGTAAAAATAAACCTATTGACACCCATAAGGTAATTCCATGAAAACATGGAAGTCAATAGTGCAACGAGGAAGACGTTCTTAACATCCAACAAATGCAAAGGCCAGAGTAGTGGCCAAAGCAAGAATGGCATGCACTGTAAGAACCTTCATGACCAGACTCGAAATGTAGGATGCGAAAAACCTTGAGTGACCAGCCTCACTTTGTAGCAATCATGGAAGCCATCATAGCAGAACTTTCGTCAATAGGTTTATTTCAAGCCTACAATGTTTACATAAAACTGGGTGGAAAAATCCCATGCTTGTTGATGCCAAAATACCTACATCTCATCATTCATGTAGCAATCCAGCAAGGTTTCTTAAAGGCCGGGCGATAGCCCTTAGGCTCAGTATTCGGACATAAGATGTTCATCAATTTCGGAATTAACTTAGTTGGGATAAGAGTGAAGTTGAGGGGTACCTTTTCGAGAAAAAGTTATCATAGTAATAGTTCATCGAGGTGGCGACAACAACAGAGCGGGGTTAGGGGACCTAGCAATAAGAGTATCATATGAATGAGGTACTAGAGTAGGTGAAACATCATCATCAACAGAATAAATACATGGAGAGGTTGGAGGTACCACCATGGAAGAATACAAAATTTCATAAGAAACAAGTACATGTGTGGAAGCAGACACCGAAATAGGAGGATCCAAAATTGTAAAAATATCCGTAGGGAAATGAGATAAAGAAGAAGTACCATTGTCCTACAGAAAGAAAGTGTCTTTTAAATGAACTTGTGCGGTGGTATATGTATATATTATGAGATGTAGGATCAGTACACTGGTAACCTTACCAGGAGTTTGACCCAAGAAAAATGTAGGGCAAACAATAATGAACAATTTTGTGATGTGCAGATGGATGAAAAAAAAGATACATATGACAATAAAAAAACATGGAATTTAGTGTTAATGGAAACCCTGCAATAGATTCCTCCAAATGGTAATTGCTTGCTAAGAACGTGATAGGGAAATCGGTTGATGTATAAGTGGTTGCAAGAAAAATGCCATGCCAGAAAGAAAGAGGGACGTGGTAGTGGTATTACAAAGACATATTCATTTCAGCTATGTGGCGGTGCTTATGTCGACCCAACCATTCTACTCAGGAGTATATGGGCAAGAAATTTGATTATAAGTATCCTTGGACTAAAAGTGAGAATGTAAGCGATAATTGATTTTAAAAAATCCCACTATCACTTTTGAAAACCTTAATGATAGATGAGATTAATTATCCTCAAAGGTTTAAAAGTGAAGACAAACGTTCCAAATACCATATTTATATATGAAATGGGTCTTTTCTATTTTGAGCGTTAGATCCAAAAGTTTTTGCTAAATTTATTTTTTCGGTGATCTTTTAACGGTAAAACTCCACTGATTTTTTTATTTACTCTACAAGTTGGATTAGAAGAAATCTGAGTCAAAATTTGTTTTAATACTGGCTTTTGGTGATTCCGTCTGAGATAACATGGAGTAGTAGATTTGTAGACTACGAGTGGTTTAAATGGTTTAGGCTACTTTGATCAGTTAAGTTGCCTCTAGACTGATTTATTTCGACTGTCCGACCTATTACGTATTTGAGATTTTTGTACACATAAACTAACCAATATGATTTTGTGTGGTTGCCATATCTTTTGAGCAAGCTGCAACTTGTGATAAAGAAACGCCAAGTCTATAGCTTGCTATTGTGACTAGTTAGAGTTGGAACGTTGGCTCGAATCATTATTTGGTTAGGTATGTTTAGATTGATTTCGCAGAATGGTTTCACATAACGATATCACATTAGTGTAAAACCACTTCATTGTACGATCAATCTTTTCTTTAGTATTTTAGGTTTACTACTTCTTTGTAACTGGGTCTATCCCGTATCAAGTCGTGCAATGCCATAAGGCCATTCAAACCGTATAAAACCATCAGGCCATTCTTATTAAAATATAGGGTTGAATTCCTGAACATCCCATCAATGACGGTTTTTCAATAAAATAAAATAATAATAATCAAACTAAATAAGTGAATGACTACATTTGCGATTATTTTTCTCTTTTTAAAATAGTAATCAAAGAATGTTATTTAGATTTTTTCCCGTAAAATCTTGTTTGAAACCGATTAACTATTAAATGAGATTACTTTATAATGGGTGATTTGATGTTTGTTTTTATTTATTGCAACGAGTTTTCTATAACTTTGAAGGACTTTTAAAATGTATCGCAATGTATAATTAATTATAATTTGACCTGAAAGTTATTAAATGAAAATTTTCATTATTGGTCAAACCGTTTGTCGATCTAGGAGACTTTCTCAATATTTTTGAGAGAATGTTAGTTAGAATTAATGAACGACATCATTTAACTATCATTAAAAAAAGTGCCGTTGGATTATCAATAGAATACAGTCCAAGAATGTGCTGCACCTCCTCCTCTCTCCCTCTCAAAACCCTACTCTTTCTTCAATTTTATTTTTCCCATCTTCCTATCACAGGGAGATGGAAAATAACAATTTATATTAATATTTTTTTCTTTTATATTATTGAATAAGTGTGGAATTTGTTTCCATACACTAGTCTTGTACTTCGATCCGATTGATTATATTTTTTTGTCCATGATAATAACTCGATTTAGTTGTTCGCAACGGTGTTTTGTTCATGATCTGGTTGTACAGATCATGTGTTCGTGGTTATGTTTATGTTTTAGGAGTTTCATTTATTTAGATTTATCGATTTATGTTTTCAAGGTGTTTATATTTGAACAACGTAAATCGTGCTTGGATCAAATGACATTCCAGTTGCAGAAGATCCTTGTTTCATGTAGTGATATTGATGCGTGATACGCTCCTCTCTGCCAACTGGTCATGACTTTTGCTGGAAACAAGTCAATATCCCCGAAGATGATATTACAGTTTTATTGGATCTCAAATCTATAATAGTACAAACGATCTGTCGGATTGATATATAATTTAGATATTCTTGTAATATGTTGGTTATTGCTAGAGGGTAGTTATGTTGGATGTTAAAATTACCTTATTGTAATCATTGTTGTGCATTTTTTTCCAGAAGATTTTTTTAAGTGGGAGATTATTGTATGTGTAGGTGAGGACCGAATAACAAGTTTCCAAGTGTATGGGAAAAAAACCTATCGTAATCTCCACTTAGAATCAGAAAACTTTACAGCTTTTTCTAGACACTTGACAACCAATTCGTATACGGTACACTAGAGGTACACTGCATACTATATCTTCAATAAATTAATAAGGTGATAATTGTTAATTAGTTAAATTTCAATCCACTTCCTAGTATTTAGGTAGAGATAACTAACAAATATTCTACCTACTAATATATCTGGGATTATCTTTCTTACAATATCTCGAGGATACGTAATAATTTACACTTGATAACTTGTTATTGGACCCTCACATATACATTCAATAATTCCTCCATAAAAAATTTCTATTCTTTCCAACATGTTTGAATAAGGGTGGGCATCAGTTCGGTTTTCAAATGTTTCGGTTTATTCGGTTTGGTTTAATCGGGTTGACATTTTACAAACCTAAAACCGAAAACCAAACCATAATTGGAAAAACTAAATTCGGTTTATTCAAATTCGGTTTTTCGGTTATCGGTTTCAATTTGGTTTCAATTCAAATATATTTGAAAAACAAAATAATTTTTGGCAGATTTGTAAAATGACTAAAGTCAACCAACAAATGTTCTTAATGGCACAAAAAATTTGGCAGAAAACCATTTCCTGAAGAACAATCATCCAAATCTGTTTAGTGAGAATAAAGGTAAATACAATAGAACTCACAACCACAAAATACAAAATACAATAGAACCCACAACCACAATCACCAAGAATCACTTCCAAGATGAGACACACACAGAGTATCACGTGCTGACTGCTGAGTGCTGACCCAATTTAACTCTTCATTACAAATTTGCCACAAATTTACAAAAATAAAATTTATTACAAATCAAAAAAGCTGTACTTTTGGTCACTGCCTTCTTTTGTGCCTGGACCAACTTCATCTTCTTCAAGACCAGATTCAAGGATGAAGATCAGAACATAGGAATAGACCTTAAACCTGTACACTCGAACAAGAAAAAAAAAGTCAAACACACTTTATAAACACAACAATAGACCTGAAACCTACACACTCGAACAAGAAAAAAAACACACTTTATAAACACAACAAATATGATTTTAAAACTCTATAGAATGAACCCCACATGCGAAGTTAAAAATCAAAATGAACTTTTTACACATGACATCTGCAGAACCACTTCATGTTAGCATCAAACTTATTCAATTAATATAGAACATAGGCTCAAATAAATTTCACCATCTTACATAACCGGATCCAGCACAAATCAACACATGCAAAGCTTAAACATATGGATAGAACAAAAATAAAGGCTCAAAACTCATATTCGCAGCAAAACAGGGTATCAATTCAAGGAAAATGTATCTAAAAGGACTAAGCTAACATATAGAACTAAAAAAACATTCAAGAGAAAGCAAGAAAGGCGATGGACAAACCTAAAACCTCCATAGACCAAAACCAAAGCTACCAAGAGAAGTTGGAACTGTCATAACGCTAAACATCAACTATGGTTGACTCCATCAATGATTGTTTAAGTTCTGCAAAAAAAATGGAAAAACAAATCATTAGATATTTACTGGTGAAGTATGAAGCCCAATATAGGAAGAACAATATATTACCTTCTTCAAACTTTTTAATTTCTTCAATATCTTCCTCTACCTTAATCCTGGTTGCATTTGCTCATAACCAATCCTGGTTGAAAACTGATTTAGAAGTAACTGTAGATATCAGAATAGCTAAAACATCACGAGCAAATAATAATAATAAGGGAAATTGGGCACTATTCATCTTCCACCATTCCAAAACACTGAAATTCGGATTATCCTCAAACACACATTTATCATTAACGTCATCTTCAGTCAAGTATCTATCTAGTTTGAATTTAGAATCTCTAACGATACCAGAGTCGGCTTTCATCTTTTTCAATGCAGCCCTATTCTTCTCCCTAATTTTCTTCAGAGGATCAACATTGTCTCCCAAAGAATTTGATGAGATAGGTATTGGTGAAATGGGAGAGGATGGTGTAGCAAAAATTCTGGACCCAACACCATAGATTCTCCTATAATCATTGAACAACTTATACATTGCACACTTGACCATTTCAGCAAGTCGCTTCCCCTTCTCATTGCCATACATTTGACAAAGAACTACTTCACAATATTATAGTTTGTTTCTTGGATCAAGAGCAAAAGCAATAAAAACCAACATATTAAACTTTTCAACATTTCAACATAGATGATGCCATATCTCTCAATTGATCATCAAGGCTAACCAAACCCCCTTTCAAGACTTCATATATGCAACTAATATCATCCAAATACAAAACGGTAGTGACATACTTTGTACCAGCAATTTTTAGAGTAAGCACATAAAAATGTTCAAGAAAAACAATTAATCGTCGAACATTTTCCCAATCCCAAGACAATAAAACATCTACTTCTTTTCCAAATTGATCATCTTCTTGATCTAAGTAGTTAAAATATCCAAAGCCACACTTAGCATCAAATAAGTAGAGTTTCATCGTGTAGCAACATTAAAGCATAAAGATTTAGTGCTTTCACATTTTTCTAATCTGGCATATTCATAGAACGTCCTTAACCTAGCCGGTGATTGTCTAACATATTTCACTAATGCTCTCACACTTTCTACGGACTTTCCAAGTTCTTTCACCCCCATCTTGAACAAATAGATTGATGATATGAGCTACACATCTAACGTGCATCCATCTCCCTTGTAAAGCACAAGACCCTCCCCAATTGGCACACTTCTTTCTCAAATAATCAACAGCAACATCATTGGAACTTGCATTATCAACTGTCACGATACAAATAGTATGCAAACCCTAATCAACCAAGCACTTCTCTATGGCTTTTTCTATATCTTGGCCCTTATGACTGTCAACTGGATAAAAGTTCAATACGACTTTTCTCAAATTCCAATCAGTATCAATGAAATTACCAGTAAGACACATATAGTTGATTCATTGCACTGATGTCCAAGTATATGTGGTCAAACACATTCTAGGAGCATTTTTCTTAAGTTTATTTTTAAGTTTACCTTTTTTCTTCGAGGAACAACTCATAACAATCTCTAGTCACTGTTCTTCTAGACAGGATCACAAGGGCAGGCTAAATCATTCTTATGAGACGTTTGAAACCTTCATGTTCAACAACATTAAATGGAAGTTCATCAATAATAATCATCTCAA
>JAULKK010000009.1:5927037-5940166 GCA_032355705.1 Rubia peregrina
TTTGATTCAGAATAGTGTCCAAAAAGCAATTCAGCAATTTAGAGCGGGACGGGGGGAGTATACAATATCCGCGAGAAATTATGCCCAACTTTGAACAAGGATTTTTCTCAGCCGGAATTCTAGCATCACAAAGGAGTGAGAGTACCAACAGCGTCATCATGTTCAATGCTAGTAAAACAATATCTCTCACTTCATTCTTGAAGATATCTGAGAAAACTGTCAAGAAATGGAGAAGCATAGAGAGCACATATGAACACAATTGTGCTCGATCCATCCCAAAATATGCCCATGATAGTCATGCTGGACTTTTAAAACATGCAGGCGAGGTCCAGGGCCGGCCCTAGCATTTTGGAGGCCTGAACCAAAATTTGGAGAGAAAAAATGGGCCTCATATATAATTTAAAAAAGTGTTGTATTTGTAAAATGGGGGAAAAAATAATTATTGAGGCAGTTAATTAGAAAATATAATATTTATTAATTTTTCCTTATATATAGTAAAAAAAAATGAGGCCTCTGTATAGCTAAAAAAATTGGGGACTGAGGCAAACATTTCTTTTGCCTCAACGGCTGGGCCGGGTCTGGCGAGGTCCATACTCTCAAACTGTATAATGGCTTCAAGAAGGAATTTGATGTCACAATGGCAACAAAAATAGTGGAAAGCTACAACGGCAATTTCAAACTGTTTGAAGTAAGTTGGAAGAAGCCCCCAATAGTGATAGAATCAGTAATGTTCAAAAGAACACAAGAATCAGTTAAGCTCAACTGTTGTTGCAAGGTGTTTGAAGAAACAAGTATAATGTGCTTTCATTACATTGTAGTTTTGCACCTCCATTCCCGAATACCCCCACAGTTAGACAAAGAATGTGAAGAAACGGGTTTGGGCTAAATGTCCCAAGCAAGACATAGATCGCCCGACAATAAAGAAATTTAAGGAAACTGTTCTATGGCGTTATGAAATGGCAAGGAAATTCTACAACCTGATCTTGAAGAATGGAGATAATATAAATGCTAGAGGAGCTCTAAAAGCAGCACTAGGTAAAGAAAGAATCACAGTTTAGCAACTTTTGTTTATATAATCAATTGCCGCAGAACAAACATTGCATTCAGTTGGAAAGAATATGTGTAACAGAAGAGTTGGAAATTTGCCTATCGGAAGAAATGTGATGGATCGACATGCTACGATGATACCATATTTGTCGAAAAGGTTATTTTACTAATTCTAAATTATATCATATATGTACACAAGATTACTAACCAACTACTTTCTATAACTAAAGAAAGAATGATTAGTAGAATCAATCTACATAATTTACAAAGATGCTAATCTAAAAATATAAGAATAAATCAGAATAATATGTCAATAGTCCTTGACTTGTTGTCCCCGTCCAATTCTCCTGCATGGATATACTTTCTCGTTTACTGCATCCTTCTTTGCTCTCTTCTTTTCAAGCTCTAGTTGCTTGCGGTTTTCCTCGTGTGCTTCCGTAAACATCCTCACGAAATTAAGCAATGTTGAAATAACTGCAACATCACCCGAGTGAGCGAATGCTTTTGCTCCACCTCAATAAGGGAATGTGAAAAGGAATGGGTTCCAAATGCTAACCAAGTATGACCAACAATTGTCCAAACAACAGGATAATATGATTGTTTAAAGAACATTAACAGGAAAAGATTCAGCAAGCAATCTCTAACAAAATCCGAATTTCAGACAGGCATTGTACTCAGTGAGCAGGAGAATTAAGGTATGGTGAATTTGCATTGGATTAGAAAGATTGTGTGGTAGTAGAGTAACAACACGATGCATACGTTTAAGGTTAAAAACAATTCAACTAAGACCAGATATATCAGCCATATCCAAACACTGATAAGTCGCATCATATTCATAAAAACTCAGACCAGGTATATTAGCCATCTCTCAATTCATAGATGAAAAAGAAAGAATTATTCATTTGTAGCTATGCTACAAAACACATTTTACAGTCCTACCATAATCAACATGCATCATTTCATTGCTGCACAAAGTTGCTGTTGCAAAAATGTGACATCGTATTAAAGGACGCATTATCTGTGGATGTAAAATTATCTACAGAGATGGAGAACGAGTACCTTGCTCAAAAGGACAACGAGCGGGATCTTCATTAAAATATTGGGCCAGCGCATCTGCATTTTTCCCCTAGGATCAGGAATAGTTTCTTATTAATATTAGCATTAGGAACCTCAAACAAAGAAACAAGCCAAACCCAAGCCTTACCACCACAGGGTAAAAAGAGACCAGTGATCTCAATTCGGCCTGTGCAGAATGGAGAAATGCCCTTAGCATCTGAAGTGCCATGAGAGCAATCATAAATGTAAGGAGTTTAGTGTTAGACCAATCATAATTACTGAATTCATGTATAGACATAAAAAGAGAAGTTGTCAAGTGTGTGAACCTTTCTTCCCACAGATGAAATTATAAAATGAATAAACAAGCACTAGAAAATAAAGAGAAGAAAACATGGTGTGTGTTCTACATTAAGTGACTAAAGCCTTGGGTGCATTCTAAGTGATGATCAAGAGCTGAAATTGCAAAAAATGCCACAATATTGCATAAATTAACTCTCTGGCTACAGAAAAATGCAAAAGAAATATCCAACAAACTGAATATCGGCGATAGTAAGGTACCTTGCAAAAGTTTTCAGATACAGGACCATCATTTTCTGATGCTAGCAGCTCTTGTGAGACTTTCTCGAGCCCTTTGGTGATGGCTTGCATTTCCTCAGCCACATGCTTTAGCTGTATCTGCAAGCAATGAATTTTAATCCCATTCAAACAACAGATAGTTGTAGATAAATGTTTCGGACACCTATATTATGACGAAACAAGTTCAGACCTTGGTTGCAGCCTCCAAGCTCATTAGCTCTTTTGGAAAATCTATGAGTTCTGGAAGCTTTTCAGCAAGAACCTGCAGATCAAACACATAATTTCAAGATCAAAGATATGGGGCTACGTGATTACGTAATGTGTAATAAGCTCTGAGGCAATGCTCAGACCAGATCCACAAAATTTATGTTGTCCTGTAAGAAGGTCTCCAAACAGCTTTTAGGAAGAGTTAATTATCGAGATTTACAATTTTTAGAAGTCAGACTTGCTCAACCATAATGCAATACCATTAAAACAAGAAGAGAAGGGTTAATTTAACTTTAAACGAAAGAAACGGGAAAGTAAACATAAAGAAGAGAATGATCCATTTAAGTTTACAAGAAAGAAAATTTAGGGATGGGGCAGTTGCAGGTACATATATATTTTTATGATGAACTTCACGAAACTAATGTTGACTGTACCTTACAGAGATAGTGCAAGAGAGTCATCTTGTTGTTCCGAGCTCGAGTGTCGCTGAGTTTTAGAAGGCTATCCAGTCGAAATCCGATTGCAGAACCTATATTAGAATGCATCACCCAAAATTACAGGAAAAACATTTGGATACATCATCCTCTTTTGAGGTTTGCCATCATTATATCATATTACTCGTGATTTTCTTACTGTTTTGAACCCAGGCCAGCTTTTTAGAGCACTTGTTTTACTCAATGTTTTAAATACATATAATGATTACAAACCCTGCCTTAACTTAACAGGCTAGGATGTTCAGACATTTTACAACTATTAACATGAGGAAAGTTACTCCCATCTTTGAGAAGTAAAAATTGGAACAAATGTGAAAGGCAAATCAAACACCAGGTTGTAATGTATTGTGGAAGGGAAAAAACCGCAACTAAAAGCTGATTGGCTGTGCTGTAGTTCACAACCTTTATAAAGTTGTACACCGCCCGTATGTGGAATTTAATTATGGAGTATTTAACGCAAAACTATGTGTGCATAGTGCATGGTGTGGAATTATCTAACCTGAAAATTTTTATGTTGCGAAAAATAATAAATTAGGTTTCTAAGAACAACTACTCACCCCTTGCAGTCCCATGGTTCAAAACATTACCCAATGAAAGAATGCTTTGCATCACTCTTTTCAACTTGATAGAACTCCTGACCTGTCGAACAGATTCTTTCAGGGACTATCTCAGGATGCTGATGGAGGTAAAATGAAGTTAAAAAAACATCAGAGCTTGCCTCTTCAGATGCAGAGTTTACAATATTCAAAGCACCTCTTAAATCACAAATCTGTGTGCAGGAAGAAGGATTCAAAAGGCTATTAACAAGAGAGAAAATATGGAAATTCCAAAACTGGACTGCCAAAAAAATAGTTAATTGTCCGTACCCTTGAATTAAACTGAATCTTGAAGGAAAAAACTCTAAACTTAATATCAGCCCGTGGAACTTTCATCATCTCCAAGAAAAACTGACAGCAAATAGATCAGAGCATGTTATAACTTATAAGTACAACTCGGTGCTACTTGGAGCTTAAAGTTGATTGGTTCAGCTTAATTATTCTCTAACTTGTGTGCTGACAACAGCTTTAGTTTCGACAAACAAACTTCACAGTGATCACCAGTCCTATAAATGTTCATAAGGTATTAACATATGTAAATGCAGCAGCCATATGCTTCATACTCTATCTGTAAAATGCTGAAGTATGAATACAGGTCGTCCCCATATAAATTAACAAGGAACTGGAAATCATTCAGTAATATTTGTAAATAAAATAGAAGTGAAAGATTTTAAAAATATTACTGAATGATTTAAATTATCTTCTCGTTTCCTTACTCATAACTTTGCAGATAGAAACTTCAAGTTCATATCTTCCAATTATGAGGACTTAAACTAAAAAGAAAGAATTATCTGTCACCTGTTCACATTTTCCAAGGTTCTCTGTGTCTCCCTTGTAGCTCTGAGAATAGAGAAGGTATCCAAAGAAGAGTAAGACAGCCATGATCAACATTTAAATGCAAACAGTACCATGGTTTGTTTAGCTAGTAACGAATAATTGTGCTTACCTTAAGAAGTTCCATCTCGTCTTTTGTTGGACAAAACTTGATCAAACTTTCGATCTGATCAGCATCCAATCTTGAATCATCAAATGAAAGCACAGAACTCTGCAAAATAATATGATAAATCAGAAAATGATCCAGCTCGGCTCATATGGAAGTGGAACTATTTTACAGCATATTCCTTTCAAAAGGAATCTTAATCTTGTAAAAAGAATCTTAGCTGCAACAGTAAGAAGAAATAAACAAGAAATTGAATATTGTACCATTATATCAGGCAAGGGAATCTTAATCTTTGTCAGCATGATTTCACAGTTGTAAGCTCTTCTAAAGTCAATCTGTAAGTGCAGTACAAACCATGAAATATCCAATAAGTACATCTGAATTTAAAGCATTTGTTTGGGAACAAAGACCAGCAGGGAAAGGTCTTCTAAATGGGTGGGATGATAAATCATTCAATGAAACAAAAGTCTATCCAGATTGAAATTACCGACCTAGCTTCTTATCCCATCACTTTCTCTCTACTTCCAAAATAAGAGCAATGCATTAACTCATTGCATGAGTGTACTCCTACCGTTCAACATAAAGTCACGTTTCTGTAAATATTTGGGTATTAGATACAGGACTCTTTATGTGGAACTGAAGGAGTAATATTGATCTCATAGCAGATCTACTTTCTTTTCTTTTTTGCCGAGCTCCTCATTCTAAAACTGCTGAAATCTGGCCCATTAGCAATTTAGCACTCTGCCTGATATGCCTTTGGTTGGCTATTTTATTTGTAAAAGACCTCAAATGAAGCCTTGATCAGGGAATCAGAACAAACTGCATATTTGAAATATAATACACGACAATAGATATTATTCAGAACAGGCAGAGTCTCCAGCAGGAACGTTAGCAATAAAGGTATCAGTTTATAACGTTAGCTAAGTGAAGGATTCACATAGTTGTACTAGGAACTGAGAGATGCACTTTTTCATTGACACTAGTAAAATTAGATAATTACCAGGTTCACTTTTTCGGATTTGCATTTTGATTTGTATTTGGTGTCTCCAACAGTGGCTGAGAAGAGACTCTCAAGTTCAGCTATGTCAAATTCTGGAGCCCTGCCATGACAATAATATAAAATAATGTAACAAATATCGCAAAACTATGTACTAGTTCTTAAACTGACAATGAGAAAAAACATACTCAGCAGCTTCTTCGGATTTTTGGGTTTCAGCCCACAAACTTCCCTGCAAGGCTCTGGTCAATTTTAGCCAATGATATGGCTTCTAAGGCGATTTCTTCAGCTTAGCTGTTGAGATAGATTGCAAGCTACATTTTGCACCTGCTGGTGGCGCAGGGATGCCATTCTTGGTTCCAACTTTAGGTAAAGCAGGTGGTGCAGGTACCCCATTCTTGGCTCCAACTTTTGGTAAAGCAGGTGGTGCAGGTACCCCATTCTTGGCTCCAACTTTTGGTAAAGCAGTTGGTGGTGGAATTCTGGCTAAGGATTGTTTTGGAAGGCAACTGGGAGGAGGGGGAGGGGGTTGAGGAGGTCTAGTAACAGTTTCACAACTTCTCTCTGGAAGATGGCAAGATACTGAACCAGGGGGATTGGATGGCTCTGATTCAGTTGCATTCAAGAGACTACAAGGAAGACTGGTGATTTCCAATATTTTCTCAGGCACGGCTAAGGAAATCTGGCTACTTGATGATGTGTCGCTAAATTGGGGTGTGGTAGTTATAGAGGATGCTGAATCAGTGGAGCAAGAGGGACTATGGTTTGAGGACAAAGCAGCTAGTAATGGAACTGATGGTGAAGACTCAAGAGCATCCTTTGAATCAGATACTGACTTCACACTTTGTAGTTCCGCCCTTGAGTTTCGTAGTAGATAAGACAATGACTCTGTGGATGAATCCAGCTTATCAAGTGTATCAAGAACTGAGGATTGATTCTCTATGGCTGTCATTGGAACAAAATTTGACGTAGACAGGGATGGAGGTAAGTCAGGAGGCAGAAGAGGACTTGTAAATGAGTCCTGCATTTGCATACATTTATCTAGCTTTGACAAAACAGGCTGAGGAGGAAGATGGTGAACTGAATTATTTGATGTCAAAGACGAGTTCATTTTAGAATGAGGAAATGGTGATGCTGCTGGACAAGAAACAGCTTCTGAATGTCCATTGTCTTGTATTAAGTTATCAGAATCCAACTTCTGAGGAGAATCCGAATCTCTTGGAGGTGATAAACTACAAATGGATGATCTTAATAATACTGAGCATGGTACTGTATGTGCTGAGGATGTTGATGATGTCAATGGTGTGTTAGCCACAAGCGAAGTAACTAGACTTGTAATTGCAGGTTTGCATAGTTGAGGAATAGAAGCTGAAAGAGATGACTTTGGAGATATTGTCACAACATGCGATGCAAATTTAGTGTTTGATGAGGTATCCTGAAGCAAAGCAGTGATCCCAAGTGGAGAGTGTCCATTTGGATATCTTAAGAGCGACTCTTGAAAGGAGTGTGAAGCACTTACTGAATTAATTCTGGGTGAGAGGATTTTAGATTGAACAGGTCTTCGTAAGGCTGTCAGAGGTTCTTCTGGATATGTCTTCATCTTCTGCGAATTCAAGACCAATGACTCACAACATCCTGTGCCTTGCTCCTCCGACAAGGCTTTGGAATTCCGCACATCCAAACTGCTGAAACTTTCCTGGTTCTCTTTCTTGCCAACGGTATGAGAACAACTATCCAGGATTTCAACTCCAATACTCTGACAGGAGATGCTATCCAAGCTCTCCTTGCCAGCTGCAAGGACTATTCCAAAATTATCTTGTGTGCTAAGCATATTTCTTTCAACATCATCTTTTACATCTTGTTGCCTATCCACATCTGTAGGGAAGTGATTTGGTACATGAGATGCTTCACTCGGAGAACCTTGTTCATCCTTCGCGACTGGCAAATCAAGTCGATGTAGTGAAGTGGAGCCAATCTCCGAGAAAAGTGTCTTCATTCATACAAACATGAGTGAGTTTATTGCCATACTTTAACAGAAGTAATCAATAAAAGGCCAGTATTTTTACCTCTGCCTTGAAGTCCCTGGAAAAGTGATCCCGGACATGCCATTGAGTATCAACCTCATCACGGCTGAGACTCAGCATATTTGATTTAATAAATGCTGTGTTGAACATGATACGAAACATGACTTCTTCAAGTTGCCTATCTTGATCCAGTTTTATACACTCAATCATTACATCACCTTTGATATGACAGTTGATTTCAATCCTTGCCAGGTCACAATCTGCCTGCAGCAAAACATTGAGAATTTAGCAACAGGAATTAAGGTAGGCGTAAAATAATAGAGTTGGAAAATCATCAGCAATACTTAACCCTCTACACTATCGTGGACTATATGCCAATTAACATTGACTGCCCTAATGTGTCGAAAAGTTCTTGTATAAAAATTTGGATCCATACAGACAGTTACAGTCATATAGCAATTGCTAGCTAAATCATCAACTAGCGCAGTTATGGAAGATAAAGAAAATACACTTAGCACCGTTTATGAAGCAGAAGTTCAAATCTTCGATTCTGAGGCTTGAAAAGGCAGCAATATAGAGGAGTAAAGGATGAATAACAATACTTACAAACAAAAAAAGTGCTGAAGAACCAATAGCTCGACAGGATATACAGTTTGATTACATCACAAAAAGAAAAGTACATCTTTAGAAAAAATACACATTAAATATAGTCAAGCCGCGACGTGAGCAGTTCAGCAGGAAAATAAATGAAGTTACATCACTCATTAATAGCCAATCCATATAGGAAAAATGCAATGCATATTCATCAGGAGAAACAGCATTAAGTATTAGTAACAGCATCAAACACACTAAAAATTCACCTGCTTGTAGTGACGAATGGCGTTACTTCCTTTAGGGGTAGAATATATCATCTTAGGCATTTGATCAGCTTCCATGACAGGATTAAGCCCATATATTCTGAATATCAGATGACAACCCCCCTCCGCATCCACACTAGAAACACCTCTCAAAACGATACAACGCAGCACAAGAAATCGACCCCGTGGTAGCCATTCTGCATGTAAGTTTCTTTCAGACACATACTGCAGGTACCTCAGCTGAGAAGGCACTGGATTCATCTCTGACACCAGCTGCAAGAACTCGGGAGGCGCATACTTGTATACCATGTCTAAAGTTCTCTGTTCTCCCACACAATGTTTCCTGTAAATCAAGAGCGCAGCGAGCGCGAACGCTAACACAGGCCAGCAGCCTGGTTCGCAGTGCAGCAAAAGGATGTTACTCTCCCTCATATCAAGCCAACTCTCACTCGAAATCAGAAAGTGATGGATCAGCTCGAATGCGAGTAAAGGGCAGTTTTCATGCTGTGTATGATACTCCATCACTTTAACGTCGTATTCAGACAGTATTTCGGCAATCTGACTGCGATTCTGTCCGTGGATGAAGCTAAAAACCGCGAATGAGCCATCAGGCCAGTGATCTCGCATTTTAGTCACCGCACTTTCTACATAGTCTCTATGTTTATCATCTCCCACAACATCCGTAGAAAAGCAACAGTCCAAAACTGCAATTGCATTGCATAATGTGTAATGGATTAGCTCTGAATCAACCGAATTAGTTTGCATTGTCCCAACTAAGTTTCTTTGATGCAGAAAATTGCCAAAAAAAACAACAAAATTATGTCATTGTCGTTGACACCAGATCTGTCCAACACTTGAGCACTAATCATCGTTATAGGTTGCGATTGGGCAGGATTCGGGCGGGATCGGGACTATACAAGGTTGCTCAATAATTACCTAATATAATGAACGTCCAAAAATAAATTACTGAGATCTCATTAAAATTGCTCAATCATTACCTAATATAATAATCCCTCCGCCCAGAATAAATGGCGCATTTTTTTGTCAATTTTCTTAGACCATGTCTAACCATCAATAAATTTATTTACGAATATTAATGGTACATTAAAATTTGATATTTAGAAACTACCTAAACATAGGAGTCTAAAAATATCTCATATGATGATATTAGAGTCTATATACTAATTGAAATTTATGGTCAAACATGGTCTGAGAAAGTTGACCAAAAAGGGTGTCATTTATTCTGGGACGGAGGAAGTAATATTTAGGTGCTTCTTTTATGACTTGGGTGTGTTATGAAGGCAACTTGGTGCTTAAGGTACAACTCATTGATGCTTCAACTACTGCGTGTAAGTGCTTCAAATGTAATCTTTAGGTGCTTCTTTTATAACTTGTGTGTGCTGCGAAAACAACCCGGTGCTTAGAGTACAACTCGTAGGTGCTTTAACTATTACGTGTAAGTGTTTCAAATAGACCTATAGGTGCTTCAAGTTATACTTTTATGTGCTTCAACTCATGTTTTTCAAGTTATAATTCGGGGTCCTTTCAAGTTTAACTTGTAGGTGTTTCAAGTTACAACTCAAAGGTGCTTCAAGTTTCTCTTGTAGGTTCTTTAATTTATGCTCCTAAGTGCTTAAGTGTATTCTTGTAAGTGCTTCAAGTTTCAACTAGAAGGTGATTCAAGTTTAATTTTTAGGTTCTCCAAGTTATCATTGCAGATGCTTGAATTTAGGGGGGTTGGTGTTTCAAGTTATAACTCGAAGGTAATTCAAGTTTAGCTTATAGGTTATCCGAGCCTATTGATGTTTCAAGTCATGCTTATTGGTGTTTCAAATATGCTTGTAGGAGTTGATTTAAGTTTAAATCATAGGCTATCAAAGTTATGCCCTTACAAGCATGACTTAAAGCACCTGCAAGAATGGATGGAAGCACTTGCGTGTTATACTTGAAACATCCCATTTATAACTCGAAACATTTTATTTATAACTCGAAACAGCTTGTAACTAAACATTTTCCCAAGTGATTAAAACAACTACAAGTAGAGCTTGAAAGTTACAAGTATGTCTTGAAACACCTACAATTTATTCTTAAAACTTCTTAACTTATATTTGAAGCACATTTAAAATATATTTAGTCCAAGTTGTAATTGAAGTTATTTTCAGTCATATTTCAAGCACCTACAAGCTTGACTGAAAACACATACAACTCATACTTGAGCACATTAAATATAAGTCGGAGCAAATTCAAGCTATTCTTTTCTTATACTGTTATTGAAGTATGTAAAAGCTATATTTTAAGCACCTAAATTAAAGCACCGATAAGTTTTTCTTGAGGCACCTACATTCTATCCACAATGGTTTGAAGCACCTAGGGTAAATTTGTAAGCAATTTTTTTGTAAATTTGACAGCGGGCTCTTGACTTCGTTCACGTCCTCATTGCTTGCTCTTAAGGTACGTATCTAGCTGGTCTTGTCGCCTCCTTCATTAAGTAGCTGGTTGATCTTGTTACCTCCTTCTTTGCCTCATATTTCACTCGAGCTTTTGGGTGTAGGCTGTCCATTCTTTTTGGCAAATTTTCTTTCCTTCTGGGAACTCCCCTCGGCAGCAGTGCTCAGAATGTTCTTATGCTGATATTTGGCCGAGTTTTGCTCGAAGTAGTTGTTTTTGCAAACCAGGTGTCGGTTCAAATTAAATTATGAAGTGAAATTTTTCTGTGTTAATTTCATTCTGTGCCATTGTATCTCTCATAAATGATTCCTCCCAGATTCAGAAGAGCCACCTGCGATAGCTTTCAGGTTAGCATAAGTATTAGAATATTGATAGACTAAATTAGCATGAAAAAAATTATTCAAAAATCACTTAAAATTCCCTTTGTCATGCTCGCTCCATTACCACCCAGACGAGCAGTTATTTGTGGAGAAAAACGGGTGGAGAAGAAATCCAATTGCTCAGAATTTTATATCATAAGTAAGACTCTAGGAAACAAGACCACATGAAGAGAATGATACAACTAGAAAGGATCATCTCTCCAGCAGTCAAGTGGGATGTATTTAAACAATATGCAACGATGTGCCAAGAGATAACACGACGACTTTAAAGGTACATGCATACAAGATTGGATAGGCACCCCTAACACTTTGTGATGAAATTAACTAAATGGAGAAAAGCTTCATATGACAGAGTAACACGCAGCAAAAAAATGCAGAAATTATCATATGCTTCCTCTCATAAACTAAGTTATTTAACGAAAAGGTACTATCCTTGAAACCATTATGAACTGCAAATAAGCAAAAGACACATCCTAGTTGCGTATACTATAAATTGGCTCAAAATCATGGTTGACTAATGCCTGAATTACAAGTACACTGTATACAATGATCAGAAAATATGCTATTAATCCTCAAATTGTTGCATTATCCCTTCTTTTCTAGGCACCATTCTATCTCATATTCAGATTCTTGCTTAAATTCTCTACCATTCACCATTTTATCTTACTTTGTTTCCCCTTAAACTCCCTTCCTCTACATATACTCCCTACATTACAATTACAAGTATAGTAGCTAACAATACTCTGACATTTTCTTCTACGTTGTTACTGAACACGGATTCTTAAAAAATACTCTGACTTTCTTAACTAGTTTTTTACAAAATCTTAAGGGGAAAAATGAAAAGGGACCACAATTTCTTGAACAAACGATTTCAGAATTTCAGGTTAGCAGCAAATGAGCACAAATACAAGAACAGAAAAAGGTCTACAAATCTTACAGTAAGCAGGAAAATGAGCATAATTCAAGACATCAACACAATCTACAATCCTTGGAGAAAAAAAGATGAATTTTTTGCCCTCAAAACACGAAGATCAAGAACCAAGCAAACTACCAAAATTGAACAGAAGAAAGAAACTAAAAACCAAAAGGGGAAATAATTAAAAACCTGTATTTTTGGTGATGGTGAGCTTGAATTTTAGCTTGATACTTAGACTTGCAGTTACAGGTGTCCAGAGGGTACAAAATGGTGGTACTCTCCAGTGATCCAACAGCTCTTGAGGTTGCTTCAGACAGTGACTCCACATCAAACCTCATTCTTATATTTACAAAAACTACAACAAGAACAACAGAGAGATCAAGAATCAAACTTTACTACTCCCTCTGTCCCAGCTCAAGCTGCACACATTTTGGTAACTTTCTCAAGACACATTTGACCATAAATTCTAACCATTATATAGATACAAATATCATTATGTGAAATATCATTTGTTTCCCTGCATGTTGTATTTTCTAAACATCAAATTTTAATACACCAATATTATACATAAATAAAGTTATCGTTGGTCAA
>JAULKK010000009.1:5957661-5970966 GCA_032355705.1 Rubia peregrina
AAAATGTAAAGTTTAATTAATGAAACATCAATAATCAGAAAAAGAAGTATGAAAGGGAAAACTATTTTACCCTTCTTAGCAGATTTTTTTCAGGCTCAGCAAATGCTTGACTGACACCCTCACCTGAATTATATGAAAAATCAAACCGTATTAGGAAAAGGTAAAGAGTAATTAATAAAATATCAACTGAAAAATAAATCAAAAGAATAAATATTACTAGTGGCTTTCTCAATTGAAACAGATACGACTTGGCTGGAATCAACTTGACTAACACCCTCATCTAAAAAATGAAACATCTGGAAATATTTAAAATAGGTAGTATCAAATTAATAAACAGTCAGATCATAAAACACAGAATTAAAATTTAAATAATACATTTTCTGTTAGAATCAATGTCGCACTCAGCGAGATCTTTAGCCTTACCGCTCATCAGTTTAACCCGTTTAATAACAGCTTGCACGCCTCTTTCAGATATTTTTTAGGGACATGAGCATAAGAGCCAGGGATAGGCACCTCAACCACTTTCTTCTTCTCATTTCTTGGACTCGGGGCTGAAGGAAAACCAAAACATTAATTTAAAAAAGCAGAAAACAGAAATATACAAATTTTACAAATACCTGCAGTAAATGTGGGAGTCGGCAGACCACGAATTCTATCATATTTTTTTGACAGGATCACCACAATCTAAAAAAACATAATAAACAGAACAAAAGGTTACATATACATACATATTAATATTAACAGAAAGTCAGAAACATCAATTCAAAAGAAATAAAGCAGATGATCATTTAAAAAATATAAAATATCAATGAAAACCTATCAACATCATTCTGAAAAGGGACAAAAAATGTGCACATACAAAATTTAAATGTCTAATTCACTATAACATAACTACAACTGTTACTGCCATACTGGTACTAGCAAAAGTGATGAAACACGAACACTGAAACTACCACTCTATCAGCAGAAAATATTGCAACATTCTACAAATAGTTATCCAAGCGCAAATCAACAGAGAAGACTATGACATAATATCTGCAGTAGCCTATAATATACAAATGAAGTATGCTAATCTAAATAGTTCAAATCCAATAACCCCACAATCCAGAGAGAAATAGAAATAAAATAAAGTATGACCCCTGCTATAGTAAGTAAAAATGCTTGAAAACAGTACTCATTTACCAAAAACAAATGAGCAAACACTTCTTGATATGTACTTAGATTAATGCTCTGTTCTTATAAAAGCATGTCAAAAAGATCTCAATGCCCAAATGCAACTGACATGGGTAATGTACCTCACATAAAACATCATATAGAAACAGCTAAAACATACTAGTAAACACTGACACCATGATCAAACATAGAACCAGACAGTACAAAGCAATATATGTTTAGGAACAGTAAAGTAAAATGGAATAGTTGTATGATCACATCAAAACTGAAAAACATCAAATAAAACTAGAGATAATGAAAAACATCAACTAACTTACTTAAATCATCAATACTACTGAAAATTACAATGGAAACACTGTAAGTTTTAAAAATCAAGCAATAACAATATAAAATACAAATAATAAGAACTGCATGCATAACACACTCCTAGAAAAACAATTAATAACAACATCACATAAATAGGAAAGCAAGTCAGTTGAAACCCTTGAAACATCATATGCAAACAGTAAAACATCAACTAAAATCCTAGAAGATAAAAAAACAAATATACTAATAAATTCAAATATTCCCGCCATACAATAAAAGAAGCAACAAACTTTGAGAAGAAAAAGTCCCCCTCTTCTTCTTTTCATCAACATTCGAAGAACCTGAAGACCGTGAGTATGATTTTACAATTTTCAACACGGATTCGTCTAGACTAACAAATTCAACTCGACCTCCTTTCTTAGACATCTACAAAATGATAAACATGAAAAATAATATAGTCAAATATAATTCACATCAATGAAAACCTAATGAATAACTAATATATGAAAACCGGCAGAGTCGCAATTACCTGATGAAGTACAATAAAAAATTGCAAGCGAAAAGAGTAAATGCAAAAAAAAAAGCGAACAGAAAGCTACGAAAATAGCAACAAAGATGCTTATTAAACAAGAAATTGACTAAAAGTAAAAAAATATCGACCGGAAACACAAAAATCGGTTCGTTGGAATTACTTGATGAAGAACGAACTGATTAGCAAGCAAACATGGAAAAACTCCACAAATCGGACCAGAAACTCCGAGTACACTCACATGAAACAAGATCTGATTCCTATTTTACACCGCAATCGGATAACAGTCATGAATCGCGGCCGGAATAGCAAACTCAACTCACCGGAAAAGGGAAAACAAGAGAGAAAACGAGCGATTTTTTGAGAGAGAAAGAAAATGAAAGAACGAGGGAGACAAAGAGATGATGAATAGTTAGGGTAGGGTCAGATTTAAATTATTTACAATTCAATCCCTCAAAAATTTAAAAAATTATAATTAATACCCCATTCTAAATTAAGTATCTATTATTTATAAATTAACCCCCGATCTCGCTGCGAGACTGTCTCGCGCAAGACTTTTTCATAAATATTACAATACACAAAATCATTAGAGAAATACACGTATAAGCCATGCACACTTATAGTATTTGTATAAGAGCTGGCCTAAATTATGTTACCAACTAATTATAGAATTACAAAATGAAAAAGAAGGAGTAAATTCCGGATGGTCATCTAAGGTGTTCAATTGGGTTTATTTAATATCGAGTTTAGTTTTTTCGTACTTAATTAAAAGGTAAAGTCTTGGAAAAAATTGTCTTTCTATAGACATATGAAAAGATGAGCTTGAATTAGAATTATAAAAAGGTAAAATGCTTTAGTTGCAATATTAAAATTTTATTATGCAACATGTAGTAGTTTTTTTTTTAGATAAACCACCCGATGGTGGGGGGTTATTATTAGGTCCCCAACCTTCGTGGAGCATAAAAGCTTAGTGCGGAGTTAAGTTTGTACATGCTAAGGAAACATAGTTGCCTCCAAAAGATGAGTGATCGAAATCCAAGAGCTATTTTATACGAATGTAGAGATGCGATTCCGAAGCTAGTAATCTCCACCCCTCGTGTTAATTACGAACTTCGGCCCGGCATCTCAACCCTCTGAATGCCATCCGCATTTGCTTGCCTCCAAACTGTTGAGCTAAGGCAGATCTTGCCCTCCTCAATCTTGAGTCTTTCTTTGATTGGTTCCGTTCCAGTTTTGAGGAAACCGTTGTCCTGCACTTGAATCTGATCTGCAAAAGATTTTTAACAGAATGAGTAGTATCTTGTTCATGTGTCCACTCTGATATTTGGAACCCCCATTCTATCTAGAGCCAGTAATCCTTTAACCCTTTGATCAAGGATCTGGAAGGTGAAAACCTGTTGAGTGGCTGAACTTCGACACACTAAGCTAGCAAAATAATTAGCTACTGCGTTACCCTGTCTTAGTGTGTGTGTGATGGTGGTGTCTTTAAGTAGAAGATGTGTATCACAAGTGATATCATAAATACACCAGGGAGCTTTAAGCGGGTTTCTGATTGCCCCAATGGCAAGCATACTGTCGGATTCTAGGGTGAATGAAGTGTAATTAGACTGTGTGGCAAAAAGGAATCCCAGCTCAAGTGCTTTGATTTCAGCATGTAACACAGATGTTGCATGGTCAGATTTTGCAAATGCCGTACAGAAAAAACCCCCTCTATCTCTAATAACAACTCCCAAAGCACATTTTTTATTGGATGGAGACCATGCTGCATCCACATTGACCTTAAAATCAGAAGTAGGTAGTTGCCATTGAACAATTCTTATCCGAGGACTCAACTTAGGCATAAAGGTTGGTGTTAAACCCATTTTAGACCAGACCTCATCCTCAATTTGGCTACAAACAGTAGGGTATGCATAAAAAGTTCGAAACAAATATGTTTTTACTGCTTCTAAAACATTTTTCAGTATTGGCATTTTCTGTTCAAATAGTAGCTTGTTTCTCACTTTCCATAGATTCCAACAAATGAATGCAGGTGTCCAAGTTAGGATATATCCATGCACGGGTGTATCTCCCTTAGTAGACCAATAGAAGGATAGTCTATCAAAAATGGAATTAAATTCTGGATTCCTGAAACCAATTAGGTTTTCAAAGTGTTTCCAGACTTGGGCTGAGAATTCACACGAGTTGAAAAAGTGGGACATGTTATCACAGTTATCACACAATGGACATTTTGAAGCTAAGCTAATGTTTGAGAAACAAATAATGTCATCAAAAGGTAATATGGAATTAGCAAGTTTCCACATGAAGAAGGATACTTTCCTGGGAATCTTTTTTTTCCATATGTATCTCAGAGTTCTGAGTGGTCTTCTCCCTGGAGAAATGACTTTAAAAGCTGATTTGAAGGTAAACTCACCCTCCCTCGATGGTTTCCATATGAGTCTATCCTTCCTATCCCCTTTCAGAGTGGCATTCTGCAGGAAAATTAGAATGTGAGGTGGGAGATTATTCAGCAGGGGTAGATAGAGAATTTTGTTATTCACAAAATCAGCAATATTGAGATCAGTTGGTATAACTCCCCTTTGTAGGTCTTCACAATCCTGCAAGCTTCCAAAGTTTGTCCAGTTGGAGGTTAGGAAGTTAGCTTTTCCTTCACCATGGATAACCCTAACATGAGTCTCAGCCAGAGTGTTGATCTTACATATCCTATTCCAGTTTTGAGAGGTTCTTTTATTTGCAGGTAAAGACCATATCAATTTTGCCCAGGGTGTTAATCCAAGTTGGAGTTTCCACCACATTTTGAGTGAGAAGGTCTGTATAATGTCTTTAAAGTTCCTAAACCCTAGACCATTTTGTTCTGTAGGGTATGAGATGTTTTTTAGGCTCTTCCAAACTTTCTTATCTCCATTTTCAGTATCTCCCCACAAAAAAGTAGATATCCTTTTTTCAGTTGATTGATGACCGTGTTTGGTGGTTTTAGGGTTGCCCACAGGTGCTGGGGTATAGAGAACATAACACTATTAATGAGAACCATTCTACCTGCAGCAGATAACCATCTATTTTTCCAGTTATTAAGCAAAGAATCATACTTTTCAAACAGGAAATGGAAGTATCTAGCCTTTGGTCTACCTATGAAGATTGGAGATCCTAGATATAAGAAAGGTAAAGCTCCTTCAGACATAGCCAATCTGTGTTTAATCATTTTCCTCTGAGCCAGTGTTGCATACCTACTCACATAAAAATTGCTCTTATTATAATTAATAAGCTGGCCACTAGTTTTTTCAAAAACCTCTAGAAATGCTTTTAATCTTGTGAGTGTGATTGGGGTAGCTTGTATGAACAGTACAGTGTCATCAGCGTAGCTTAGATGAGAAGTAATAGTAGCCCCTTTAGGAAGAACAAAGCTGGACAGTTTTTGATTAGTAATGCAAAAATTAATGCTTCTTGAAAAGGCTTCTGTGAAAATATTGAAGAGAATGGGAGATAAAGGGTCACCTTGCTTGATACCTCTAGTAGGTTGGAAGAAGCCAACTTGTTTACCATTAATTAAGATGGAAAACCAAGAAGAAGACAGATTTGCAAGTACAATTTTACAGAAAGTAGCAGAAAACCCGAATTGAAACAGAATAGCCTCCAAAAAGTTCCACCTTACTCTATCGAAAGCCTTTGCCAAGTCTAATTTTAAAATGCAGTTTGGATGTTTATGTTTGTTGTTCAAAAAACCAGCCATCTCTCTTAGGTGTATAATGCTATCAGCCATCTCTCTCCCTCTCATAAAGGCCGTTTGGTTTTCTGAGATAATCCTAGGCAGGATCCCACTGAGTCTATGGACTATCAGCTTAGAAAATATTTTGTTAATGAAGTTTGAGAGGCTAATAGGCCTAAAATCAGCAAAGGTTATGGGGATTTGTTTCTTTGGTATCAGTATTATCCAGGAACTAGCTATGCCAGGAGGAATCATCTTACCTTCCATGAATTCCACAGTTGCCACCCATACATCCGGACCTACAGTGTCCCAATTTTGTCTAAAAAATGCCGGGGAAAAACCATCAGGACCAGGAGATCCATTTTGGTTTAGCGAGAAAACAACTTCTTTTATTTCCTCTAAAGTTGGTTTGCTAATTAAGGCACTGTTTTCCACATCAGTAACAATTTTTGGAATCTGGTTGATGAAGTGTGACCTAAAGGTGTTATCATCCAGGTCAGTTTGTTCAGTAAGAAGTCGAGTGAAAAAAGATATGGCTTCTTGTTCTATTTCACTTGGCCTATCAATCCAGTTGCCTAATTCTGATTTTATCTTGGTTATATTCTGTTTTAGTCTTCTATTCCTAACTGTAGCATGAAAAAATTTCGTGTTTGCATCCCCCTCTTTAATCCACTTAGTATTAGCCTTTTGTTGCCAGAATAGTTTTTGTTCATGAAGTGATCTTAGCAGGATGGCATTTCTTTTTTTCAGCTCAATGAGATCCTCTGTTGTATTACTAATGTCGTAAGCAATTTCCTGAATCCTAAGGCTTTCCTCAGCTTGTTTGATGTTATCATCTATGTTTCCAAAACTTTCTCTATTCCACATTTTCAATTCAGGTTTTAATCTCTTCAGTTTATGAAAAAAATTCCTCATTCCTATTTCATCTGTTGGTGAGTTCCAACTGTTTTGGATTACCTTCCTTAAATCAGGTCTAGTAAGCCACACATTAAGAAATCTAAATGGTTTAGGGGCGGATTCCAATTTTGAGCCTATGGTTAAGAGTAAAGGACAGTGATCAGAGGTATGCTTATTTAAAATATGTAATGAGCTGTTAGGAAAGCATTCCAACCAAACTTGATTAGCTAGAGCCCTGTCTAGCCTCTCAACAGTTGGGGGCTTTCTTCCATTAGTCCAAGTAAAGGTGTTGCCCACAGTATTAATATGTTCTAACATATTGTTTGTTATGAAGCCAGAGAAGTCCTCAATGCTCTCTCTGTTTGGTTTTTTAGGGCCTTTGTATTCATCTCTAGTTTGCATAGCATTAAAATCCCCTATTAGGATGGTGTTTTTCCCTGATGTTAAGTCTTTGTCTTCCCAAAGTTTTTTCCTATCTTTAATATTTGTAGAGGCATGAATAATAGCAATGTTCATGGGTTCTGCAAATAAGCTATTATTTAGGGTGGCCAAGGTGTACTGTTCTTTAACCTTTATTATGTCTAGAGTGATGTTGTCTTTCCAGAATATCCAAATATTGTTGGCTAAAGAGCTGTGACATCTATCAAATTGTAGCCTAATTCTGTAACTCTGGATTTGATCATTTGCATGTTTAGGTTCTGTAATACATAAGAATTGTATTTTATGAATGTTAATAAGCTTTTTTAGTCTATCCATGGAAGTATCTAAGCCCCTAATGTTCCAAACTAGTCCCCTGCTATCTAAATTTGTGTGTATCATAAAAAAACTGGTTTCTTGCTTTTTAACGTAGACCTTAAGTTCATCTTATTTAGTTTATTGAACATAGTTCTTTTCCTAGAGCCAGATGACCTAGATTTAATCTTGACTGATTCCCTAGATTTTACTTTGGCCTTAATAGGAGAAAGCCTCACCTCTTCAAGCAGTTGTAGGTTAGACCTTGCTTCCGCACTTGGAGAACCCTCTTCATCCGATTTGTCTCCTCCCATGAGGATTGAGAATCTGTTTCCATGTATTGGACTAGACCTGGCTGAGGAGATTTGAAGAGTATTAGCATCAAAATTCATAGCTGGGGAGTGTAGAAAGTTACCTGGACTGTCATGTTTTGCTCTGAGAGCAGTAGCAGAATGGTGTGAATATGCTGGTGAGTGTTTCTCATGTTCCAAAGTCATTCCCACAATGTCCACAGGCCAAGCTTGAACTTTGTCTTTTCCCTTGTCAGAAATCCTGACATTCCCCTGGTGAGACCCCTTATTTACAGTATCAGCATGAGTATCCAGGTCAACTAATGGACTACCAATTTGGTGGGTTGGGATTTCTGGGTAACTGATCTTAGAGTTTCCATCACTGTTATGTTGCTTACAGTCCGAATCAGGAGAGTCCTGCATTTGTTTATCAAAATCTCTTTGTTTCTGTGAGGTGGTGATGCCAGAGATATGGTTTGGGGGTACAGGTTTCCAAATACCATCATTTCTAGACTCATCTTTGTGGAGGTTGCTGGTCTTGGATTGGTATCTAATAGCTAGCTCTGGGTGTACAATCCTACATTTCGAGATATCATGGCCAATTTTCTTGCAACGTCCACAGTAAGCAGGTAGGTTATCATACTCGATTGTATATTTCTCATTATCCATAGTAGAACCTAACCTTATGTATAGAGGAAGCTGGCTCTGGAGATCGACTTGTACGCACATTTTCATCGCCGAAGGTCTGGTCAGCCTTTCAGTTGCCAAGTCCATCTTGATGTAGGTTCCAATCTGGTTGCCGATTGCCTCTATCGACGGAATGTTGTAGTAGTATAGCGGAACCTGCCGGATAGTGATCCAAACCGGAACTATTAAGGGTTCCGAGTTAGGCTTGAAATCTGATGTCCATTTAAGGACTCGCATAGTTGCTCCATTGAGGGACCACACAGCTTTGATCCAACATCTTTGGTAATCTTCTTTTTCCTGGAAGCGCAGCAAGATGTTCCGGTGGTCAATTGCTCCTATTTGATATTTGCCGGTAAAGCCAATTGTCTTCAAGTCCATCTCGATTTTGTCCATCGCCGGTCTTCCTCTCGGAAAGTTCCCGATCAGGGCGTTTGAGTAGTGTCCAGCTAGGACATGGATTTGGTCCGGCGAGTATAGCACAGACGGTTCCCCTTTGTATTGGGTGGTAGGAGCGAGGTTAGGTATTGTTGGTAGAGTTTGGGCAATTGGCGGGTTTCTGGATTGTATAATTTGGGCAAAGGATTTTGGCGAGTGGACCGCCATGGCGGCTATGGTGGAATCGTAATCAGTCTCGGTCGGCGGTGGTATATGGTTGCATAGGTTGATCGGAGAAGAAACGTTGCAGGTTGCCGTTTAGAGTCATTGGTAGAGAAAAGCTTTCAGCGCAGGATCCAAAACACACTGGTGTCTATGAGTTAGCAACATGTAGTAGTTATAAGTTTATAACCCGACTAATGCAACCCAAATTTTTTATTCTGATTACTTCTAATATGCAGTTTAAACATTGGTATTTCCATAACTTATGAAAATACCGTCTTTCAAGAACGAACTCAAATTAAATTTATTGGTGATGAAATGTGCCGATAATTAGATTTATTTGGCATTGAATTTTATTTATTGGTCTTAAATTGAGTTTATTGTATTAAAATTTTGTAAACATAAACTCAGTTGGAGAGAATTTAAGATGAATAAAGAAAAATAGGTTGTTCTAGGGAAAGAATTACGGAATATTTTGCTAAATTAATATAAGTTCAAAATTAAAAAGAATCAGAGAAAGTTATTTATGGAATAAATTTAGTCCCTTTAAAGAAATGAAAAGAGAAAAATAAAAATAAAATGGGATAGTAAAAGGGGAATTTACGGATTATTTTTAAAGCACACTATAATAAGTATTCTTTATTTTATATTTAATCATTTTATTATTAGTTGAAGACATTAAAGATTTTTTAAACATATATTCAAAAATATAAAAATAGAAGTTGTTAGTAGTGAATTGTGAGGGTGTAATTTAAATTGAGTTCAGACCATTTAAATAAATGATGCATTTTAGTTTTTCCTTTTCAAAACTTTCGTTGCCTCTCTTCAAAATCCAGGTTTTACTTTTCAATCGTTAATTTGATTGCGATTTCTCGCTAAAACCACTTATTTTCAACTAGGACACCAGCATTGCAAAAAAATGGGTGCACTCCCACTCAACAAATATGAAGGCAACAGAGGGTTCATGTTGAAGAATTTCAGCATCCAAACATAAGTACAAGTTAGGAATCTGGCTAGACTTTGCATTAACACGAGGGGTGGAGATAAAAATACTAGAATCATTGCTAAAATGTACTTATGACTTCTCCTTTTGATTTATAGAGGGCAAATATATTGCCTTGTCTCTATCTCTTGTAAAAAAATTAAGCTTCCGCTTATCTCAAGTACTTGTTACAACTCAATCAATTATTTTGGTAAGGACTGGGGATCCTAATAAAATTCCCTCCCATTAAGATGGGTTTAACTTTTTAAAAAAAAAATAAATATGTCATTAATGGTGGGACAGGGGGAGTATAAAGAAGCATACTCCGTGTGAAGCAGCATTATTCTTTCCTTTTTCATGGTACTGAGAGTAGGGACAACCAGACCCGTAGCTAACCTATTGATTGCTTGTTGTTTATTGCTTGCAATTTAATTATGATGTCCGTTCCGTTTATATATACTAGATGCAATGGACTGCACTTTGTGCAGTTAAACCCAGATAATTCAGTATTATTTGATGAATTAAGTGATAAGCAAATGTAAAGTTGGGTTCATCAGCTTCATGACTCTTCTTTAGGGTAACAAGCATGCATTAGGCAATTTCATCAGCGCTTGGAATATACAAGCTCTATGCCTGAACGCACAACTTGGAGATCTTAAAAAATGCTTTAGATGAGTGGTTGCAACGATCTTAATGTGCTCAAAGGGAACAAACCTTGGCTCTCAAATACTCCATCTATATAATTAACAACTTTTTCACAATGTTAAGAGAATAGAACTGAATCGACTTCAGGGAAGAAATTTAAAGTCAGAAAGCAAGCACAGAATTGAATGCAGGCTAAATCTCAGAATACATTGAAAGTAGTGGGGCATTCCACTTGAGCATATCCAACTCCAACTTCTCCATATCCTGGGAGAGAAGTTCTACCTTTTGGTTCGTGATGGCAATGATGGGTTCGTGAAATCCCTAGAGCGTTCATTATTGCATAGAAACATAAATTAGTAAGCTTTGGAAGTTAAAGTTGTCAATGTCAGGGGTTCTTCAAAACTGCTTGCTCATTGTGAATACTATGCATACCTGTGACAGCATCCATCTGTAGTAATCTTGGCTAGCACAAACACATGACAAAAATTAGCGGTAACTCTATATAATATGTCTCTGCAGCCCATCTGATTACGATTTGTTCCTGAGAAAAGCTATTTATTGTTAAGACTTGTGCCAATTGCCTTTAGTTCGTCAAGTGTTGACAGAGTCTCATAATGAAAGCCTTGGGAGCTGCACCATTTCTTCTACTTACCCTACACCGAGGAAAATTAGTGGTATTTAAAGCCATGAAACCTAACAACCTGAAAAATGAACAGGACAAGACAATCATGTAAGTAATTTAAAACAAATACGACTAGATAACGAACATTTCTCATTTTCAAAATAGATACCATTTAATCTTGTCCTTGAGAGCTGCTGTGCTTTTACTGATGTTCAGAAATGAAGACAGGAGTCGACCAAATCGCCAAGTGGTGGACTTCCAGTGTGATTCCCACACATCTTGCCATCCAAATCCCTTTGGTAGTTTGTGACCTGAAGATTAACCGCAATAAGTAAATTGGGTTGAATTGAATTGCTGAGGATATGCAAAATACAAATCACAGTGGATACATGCCTTTCCTTAAATGCATCCATCTCTCTGAAATTAGTATGGAACAAATTATTTAACAGATCCTTGCAACGGTGTATAAGTCCCCAACAGTCATCACATAATATGTTAACAACATATATACCATGGCACCATGTCGCGCAGGAATGGTTGTCTGGTCGAGAAATGAAATGAGAGAGGTATCATAAAGTTCATTCAAGTCGTCGGAGCAGATACTCAACCTCAACATCCTTGGTTAAAGGCATCAGCCACTCGGCGTATAGGAGAGGAAGCACCGTGGGATCAATCTTGCACTTTCCTTGAGAATCATCATCCTCGAGTTGTACTTCTTGCCCCAACACCTTTTTTCTTTTCTTTTCCACCCTCCTCTTTACCATCTCATCAACACTTTCAAATGTTAATAGCTTCATAACATCATCTTTATGCTGCAAGTATCCATTCATCTCATGAGTGCGTAAATACGTACATTGTTGCAAAATGGTTTACTCAACTTCACAGAAAAGTTGGCTTTTCCCTTTGATGAGAAATGTAATCCATTGCTTGCAAGCTCACCGAGAAGGCTATGAATACAACAAAATGACCGAAAGAAATTATGTTGCTCAGGTGATTAACTACAGTTGAGAGAAATTACCCGTGCTCGAATAGTTGGTGTACAATCCTCAGGAGCATCTCTGAACTTTATTTCAGCCACAAATACCATAGTGAATCCTTCTAGATAGTGCCTAGCAAGCAAAACATTTAGCATTAAATGACATTCGATGAATCTTTTGAAAAGTTTGTAAGGAAATTTTCATCAATATCAATGCAGCATCACTTGATTCCAGTAATGGTTGATTTAAAGAGTAAGGTGATTATAGCTTGAGCAGTATCCAAGATCCCCTGCAAACACTGTAAGTCACAAGCTGCAATGCACGTGTAATTTTCACGCTGGTCCTCGGATGTAGTGAGGGGAAGCAATTTGTTGATATAGATATCCCAGATCTTCTGATTTATGTTTATAGAGGCTGCTGCAGGGTGCAAAAGCTGCACCACAATAGATATCCGAGAAAGTTTAAACATGCAATCGATTTTGTATACCTTAAGTATGCATTCCTTGTAAATACTTACCAGTGCAGAAGCTGTGGCCTGTGGGTGGACCCAAATTTTCTGTTAAGTTATATGGGAAAAAAGGACATTCTTCTGGGTAGAGATATCTAGCAAACTGAAACATATACAACTATCTGTTATACCGAGACTACAAACAGGGAACAATTTAAAGTTCAACATTCAGTGCAAAATCCAGAACATCATTTGATCAAGAATTATATTTGTAATCGCAACCTAGTCGTGAAAATGGTGCGGAGAAAAATTAAATGGTTAAAAGTATCATATCCATACCAATACTTTAGAGATCCATGATGGAGATAACGGCATAAGACAGTTCACATTCAGCTAATTTTACTTCCTTCGTAAACTTCTCAACCCCGTCATCATTAAAGTGCCATCTCCATCTATGACCTGAGTAGAACAAGAAGTATCCCTTCCATCTGTTTGAAACCCAAAAAAAACAAAACAGAATGTTTGAGAATGCAACTATAAAGTAAATTCAAATTTCCTTCCATTACACGCCGAGCATCCAATTAAAAGGTGAACAAAACACAAATTCACATTACTTACTGGCTTATCAAATTACTAAAGCCAAACTTCAGCCTAACCCAGTTTCTCAGAGAAGTGACAAAGGCTAAAGCTTCTAGCATGTTATCCCACATCTTGTTGATC
>JAULKK010000009.1:5971066-5984989 GCA_032355705.1 Rubia peregrina
GTAGTTAAATTAGTGAATAGGTAGTCGATTCAAGGATAGATACTAGGTTCTGAAGCGGAAATCAATGGCCCAGAAGGCTATGTCATTTGTAGTTTTTATATCTCTTTATTAGTTTATTGCATGATTAACATAGTTACTTGACTTTTCTAGTTATCTTGTCTTTAAATTCATAACTTAGGAAAAACCAACCAAAAAACCCCCCTCTTTACATGCTTATATATATATATATATCTAGGTTTATATGCACCCTTGTATGTGTAAACGCTTGAGAATATTCCTCTTCTCTGTAGACGATCCTGACTTGCCACTATCTACTTAATTGTATTTAATAAGTAAAAAAGGCTTATAAATTGTATTTTTGAGAGGTACGACGATGACCTCTCAGTTGACTCCGCCTTTTCCCATTTTCCACTTCTTGATTAATGAGTTGATTGATACCACATGGAAGATTACTTCACTTTGTGTGAAGAAAGTTACAATATGAACGAATTTTTAAAATAGAGAGAAAAAGAAATATTAACCAGTAGAGGTGTTCAAATCACCCGATCTGATCTAGCCCATTTTAACCTGTCCCATTTGGGTTGGATGGGGTCAATGTCTCATTTGGGTCAAGTGGGTCAATGCAATTTGGGCCGGGTTGGGTATGGGTCAGGTTAGATTCTGACCCAAATTAATCAATTTATAATTTTGGCCCATTTTCTTAAAAAAGATCAACCTGTCAAAAAACTTCCTGAAAAAGTGTTTAATGCAACCATTCTGCATTAATTTACTTCATAAGCAAATTCAATATTCTTGAATAATAAGACAAATTAAATTAACACCTGTTCAATTCAAGATTTAAAATAAATGAGCATAGTTATTACACAAAATCTTGTTTTAGACCGACTATCCGTTAGATGGAGTTAAATTAAAATTTTGATGTAACTAATGTGGTAATTTAATGTTTCCTTTTATCTATTTCAACGAGGTTCCTATTAGCTTTGGTTTTTTTTCTTTCAAGTGTACATCAATGTATACATAATTATAATTTAACCCTAAAACATATTAAAGCAAAGTTTTTCATGATTGGTCTAACTGTTAGTCGGTTTAACATGAGACTTTCTCTATTTATTAATTTTATATTTATTTATGAACAAAAATTAAAATATATTTATTTTAATAATTACTGATAAATAAAAAAATATATTTATATGACTATATGTATGTATTTATAAATATAAAAATGGATTTTGTAAAAAATATTATAATAGATAATATATCAATTAAAATATGAAATACACATTCATAAATAATTATATAGTTATATAAATATATTTTTTTGTAAAATTATACTTTTAAACGAAATAGTAAAAGTATTCTAACTAAATATAATGAAAATAAATTTATTTTTTTATTAAGTGAATAATTTTATAATTAAATAACATATATATATATATTTTTAATTTTAAATCATATGAAAATGAATTTTAATTATTATTTAAATATTATTACATTTAAAAAATATTCATTTTATTTGAATAAATTATAAAATTTATACCATTTTCTATTTTTATGATTTGGATCGATTTAGGTCATTTGTGACTCGACAACCTGACCTTACTCGACGCAATACCATGCGAATTTTGTCTTGATCCGTCTCGATCCGTTTGACCCAAAATTTTGGATCGATTTGAATAGGGATAGCTGACCCGCCCTGAACCGCGGGTTAGCATGACCAGTCCTATTTTCCACCATTAAGAATCAGAGCCAAGAACCGGAAAGAACTAAATTTCCTTGAACTTATTGACACTAAGAAAAAGCATTCTTCCATGCTTTTGTCAGAAGCATATCACGCAGGATTTAAAAATCTAATAGTTGGAACAGACTACCTACTATTTTTTGGGTTTCCTCCCTAATTCTATAACTCTCTATTAATGAAAGTAGGAGATGTTTCTAGTATGTTGGGGAAAGTATATTCTATACTACCTCCTAGAAGGTTCCAAACATTTATTGTGGTTGTTGGGGAGATGTAAGAGAATTATAGAGCTTGTATGACTCGCATATAAATAGAGGCTTTGGAGAAGACTTATCAATTCAACCCCATCTAATCCAATCCAATCCATAACCCATACCATTCATTTTAGTGCGTGAGATCCACCCTTAGAGTGAGTAGTTTGAGTGAAGTCCTCATCCTCTCTCGTTAGTGAAATCTCCATCATAGTTTGAGTATCCTTATAATGCATCCAAGTTGGGCGAGATATTTGTAACCATACTATAGTCGCATATAGTGGAAAAGTTGGACTACGTAGTCCCATGATTTTTTTCCAATTTCGTTTTCTACGTAACCAAATTTTGGTGTCCTATTTTTCTTTCTTTTTCACTAATCATCTTGATCACAAAAAGAGAAAAATATCAACTTTTTCCAACAGTAATATCGATGTTGATTTCTTGTGCCAGACAAGATGGAGGAAAATATCATTCATGATGGAGAAATGTTCAAGCTCACAATAGAGAACTCTTCTATTGGAAGCCAGTGATGAAGGACAATCTATATTACAAATATTTGTACAAACCAATGACGATGAAGACCAAGCCGGAGGAGAAGAGAGATAAATAATGGGAGCTTGAGAAGAGAGATAATAGGGGCGGTCTCCATGGTTTGTAAGTACATTGATCGTATTTTATTTGATCATGTTTCTACTTATACTAATGGCTTTGAGCTATGGACAAAACTTGAGTCCATGATTAAAAAAAAGACACTACATAAAAAGCTCACCTCGTAAGATGATTGGTCAAATTGGAGTACAAGGATGGCCAATATATGATTGAATACTTGAATAGGTTCAAAGGGCTTGTGAACCAGTCGACAAAGATTGAAATGAAAATCGATGACGAGCTGCAAGCCTTGTTGATCCTAAACTCACTACCTAAAATTTGGGGCACATTGGTTCTCACACTTAGCAGCTCGGCTCCCAAAGGAAAGCTTACCATGGACGACATCGGAGACAACTTAATAAATAAAGAAGCATAGAGAAAAGAACGTGGAACATCCACCTATTCAGAAATTAATGTGATAGATAATTGAGGTCTAAGTGAATCACGTGGAAGACATATAAGTGATGGACGTGACAAATCACTAGTGAGGTCAAAGTCTCGTTCCCGAGTTACTTGCTACTATTGTGGTAAGGCGGGTCATAAGAATGTTGAATGTCGCACTCTCGAGAGAGACCAGAAAAATGGAACGGTCAAACTAGACCAAATTGACACAAATAAGAAAGAAGATGAGATAAATAGTGTTGTTGCATCTGTGGACTGGGGTGATGTCTTTGTAATTGAAGATTATGTCAATCTCACTTATGATGATAACCTTTTGATTGGTAATTTTGGAGCCTCTTTTCATGTTACCCAGCATGAAGGGCATTCTCGTCCTATTGGAGTGGAGATTTCAGTGTTGTGCAGATGGAAAATCAAGTCACTAGCATGATTGTTGGCTTAGCAATATCATCTTAAAGACAAACTAGGGATGGAAGCTCGTGTTGAAGGATGTAAGACATGTTCCAGAAATGTGACTCAATCTTATCTTGTCAGGGAAGCTTGGTGATATTGGAATGACAAACCACTTTGGAGATGGAAAATGGAATATCACTAGTGGCAACGTGATTGTCTACCGTGGTAGAAAAGATTGATCCTTATATGTCATGCAAGGACAAATCTTCAAGGGGGGGGGATAATATTACTTATGAGAACTCAAGTATGGATCTATAACACGAGGTTTGGCCATATGAGCGAGAAGGGATTGCAAATCCTTGCGCAAAAAAAATCCCCCCGCACATTAAAGGTACAACACTTGACCATTGCATTGATTGTTTAGTTGGAAAGCAACATAGAGTTTCTTTTGTTAGACCAACATATCTACGTAGAAGAGAGCATGTTCTTGTCTTAGTTCACACTGATATATGCTTAATGACTGAAAGATCTCATGGATATGCATTGTATGTTGTAAATTTTATTGATGACCATTCGAGAAAGGTCTGAGTGTTTTTGTAGAAGATAAAAGATCAGGTGCTTGAGGCGTTCAAGGAGTTCCATGCAAGGGTGAAACCGTAAGACATGGAAGAAACTGAAGTCTGTCAGAGCTGATAGCATTGTAGAATATTGAGGCTCATTTTAAAAATAGTTCAAGTCCTATGGCATCCAACTTGAGAAGATGCCTCCAAAGACACTCATTTAAATGAAGTTACCAAGATAATGATACCCACCATTGAAGACTGAGTTCGACGCATGTTGTCCCATTTCAACTTCCCTAAAACTTTTCGGGGGGAAGCTGTGAAGACCAATTATAACATCATCAAAATGTCCCCTTCCATTACCTTGGATTGAGGTATAACGAAGGAAATTTGACTGAAGAAAAAGAATGCTTGTGAATTGTGATCATCTAAATATGTTCAGATGTTAAGCGTTTGTTCACATTTCTAAGGATGAGCCGTCAAAGCTAGATTAAAGAATAAATGAGTGCATCTATCTTAGCTCACCTAAAGATGAGTTCGGGTATTGGTAGTGGGATCCATCCATGAAAAAGATCGTTAGAAGCCGAGATGTTTTCAACCTGGAGGACCAAACTATTAGAGATTGCAAGATGTCACAAGAAGTTCAGTAGGAAGACCAAAGGGAATTATGATCATATGCCATCACCTGTGGTTCAAGATAATATAATGGTTGAGGACAATTATAATGAAGTTGAGATTCATGATGAAGATCACATTCAAGCCACAATAAAGAAACCTCAGACAGGTGGTGGTAGAACATGAACCTCGACGTTCCACTAGAGAGAGACGACCTTCGTCCAGGTATCCTTAAGATGAGTATGTGAATTTGGTTTATGAGGGGAGCCTCAACACTATACCGAAGCCATGAAAAGTGATCACATAGATGATTGGAAAGGGCTATGCAAGAAGGAATGCATTCCTTACACGAAAATCATACCTGTGATCTTATGGAGTTGTCAAAAGGAAAATGAGCTCTGAAGTGCAAATGAGTGTATAAGTTCAAAAACAAGGATGCAATTAGAACAAAGACATATACTTCGATGATTCAAAACCAAGGAATCAAAACCAAAGACATATACTTCGATGAAACAGTATCTCTTATGGTGTAGATATCATTAATCCGAGTTGTGTTGGGTCTTATTGCTAGTTTAGATTTATAGGTTGAACAACTCGATGTTAAGACAACTTTCTTACAGGGAGACCTTGAGCAAGAAATATACTTTGAGCAACGTGAGGGTTTCATAAATCAAGGAAAAAAGCACTTGGTGTGTCGCCTCAAAAGTTGTCATCATGGTTTAAAGCAAGCATTGCGTCAACCGTACAAGAAATTTGAATCCTTCATAATTTATCATGGATTCAAGAACGCATACTGATCATTGTGTCTTCATGAAGAGGTATGATAGCGGTGACTTTCTCATACTCAGGATTTATGTTGATGATATGTTTATTGTTGAGCAGGATAAAGGTAAAATTACTGTCTTAAGAAAGTATTGAGTAATTATTTTACCCTGAAAGATCTGGGATCAGCCAGGAAAATTCTTGGGATGAGGATATCAATGTGAAACAAAGGCCAAATTTGAGAGATTTAACATGGACAAGGCCAGACTAGTTAGTGTACCACTTGGTGGACATTTCAAGTTTGATATGAAACAAAGTCCAAAAGTGATGAATAAATGAGAGAGGTGTTCCAAATTCATGGGCTGGTGATAGTCTCATGTAAGCCATGATATTTACAAGGCCATATATTGCACATGTGGTTGGTGTGGAGATAAGGTACTTGTCAAAGTTGGGGAAGGAACATTGGGCAGCTGTGAAATGAATACTTTGATATCTCAAAAGAACCAAATGGTGTTTGTGCTTTGGAAAACAAGATTTTCGAGGGATACACAGATACAAACATGGTTGGAGACTTGGTGTCTAGAAAATCAACATCGATCTAACTACGTTTGCAGGGAGAATTGTGTGTTGATAGTCAAAACTCCAAAAATGTGACTCTTTCTACAATAAAACAGAGTACACTGCTGTCATAGAAACCTGCAAGGAGATGATATGGATGAAGAACTTCCATATGATATCGGGTTTAAACAAGAGAAGTGTGTTCTCTATCGTTACAATTAGAGTGGCAGATCACGGGGAAATATGAACTACTGTGGAAATACAACCTCATCTTCGATATCAGAAAAATGGTTGTCTATTTCTAACGTTGTTTGTATTCATAAGGCTCAGAGAGGGGAAGTTCGTCTTGCCTGTGTTAAGGCAACTTCGTTCTGTAACCACGTACCCTTCCCATGACAAAGTGACTATGATAACAGGGAAAAGGAAAAGGAAGAAAACATAAACATATATGCTATGGCACCATGTCGCGCAAGAACGGTTGTCTGGTCGAGAAATGAAACGAGAGAGGTGTCATAAAGTTCATTCAAGTCGTCGGAGCAGATACTCAACCTCAACATCCTTGGTTAAAGGCATCAGCCACTCGGCGTATAGGTGAGGAAGCACGGTGGGATCAATCTTGCACTTTCCTTGAGAATCATCGTCCTCGAGTTGTACTTCTTGCCCCAGCACCTTTGCTTTCTTTTCCACCCTCCTCTTGACCATCTCCTCAACATTTTCAAAAGTTAATAGCTTCATGAGAGCATCTCTATCCTGCAAGTATCCATTCATCTCATGAGTGCGTAAATACATACATTGTTGCAAAATAGTTTACTCAACTTCACAGAAAAGCAGGCTTTTCCCTTTAATGAGAAATGTAATCTGATGCTTGCAAGCTCACCGAGAAGGCTATGAATACAACAAAATGACCGGAAGAATTTATGCTGATAAGGTGATTAACTACAGTTGAGAGAAATTACCTGTGCTCGAATAGCTGGTGTATAATCCTCAGGAGCATCTCTGAACTTTATTTCAGCCACAAATTTACCATAGTGAATCCTTCTAGATAGTGCCTAGCAAGCAAAACATTTAGCATTAAATGACATTTGATGAAGCTTTTGACAAGTTTGTAAGGAAATTTTCATCGATATCAATGCAGCATCACTTGATTCCAGTAATGGCTGATTTAAAGAGTAAGGTGATTATAGCTTGTGCAGTATCCGAGATCACCTGCAAACACTGTAAGTCACAAGCTGCAATGCACGCATAATTTTCACGCTGGCCCTCGGATGTAATGAGGGGAAGCAATCTGTTGATATAGATATCCCAGATCTTCTCATTTATGTTTATAGAGGCTGCTGCAGGGTGCAAAAGCTGCATCACAATAGGTATCCAAGAAAATTTAAACATTCAATCGATTCGGTAAACCTTAAGTATGCATTCCCTGTAAATACTTACCAGTGCAGAAGCTGTGGGTGGACCCGAAATTTCTGTCAAGTTATCTAGGAAAAAAGGACATTCTTCTGGGTAAAGATATCTACCAAACTGAAACATATACAACTCTCAGTTATACCATGACCACAAACAGGGAGCAGTTTACAGTTCAACAATTCAGTGCAAATTCCAGAACATCATTTGCTCAAGAATTATATCTGTAATCGTAACCTAGTTGTGAAAATGAACTACTTGACATACAATTTACAATGTCAATTGTTTCCACCTTAGCGACCAAAAATAAATCGATGCCATTGCACCGACAGGTTCTATAAGAACAAGTACATTTGCTTTATAAATGTTACATTGAAATTTTTCACTTGCTGGGATCAGGAACTAGATACCAAAAGATGATGAAGAACTGCTTTTGTAGCATAACCTCAGAAACTACTGCATGCTACTGTGCTTCATGAATTCTGTCTGAAACTGTTTTCAAGGAACTAGTGACACTTGTTACTCCCTTCATTCCAGATGAAAAGTCCTGTTTCTTAACTAAACTCTGTTACACAAACAATCGTATTTTAAAATACGAATGTGTGACTTAACATTGGATCTTACCTTTTAAACTAACAGTTCCCTTAAATTATAGTATCTACTCAAATTACATTTCAAGCAAAACAAACTTATGATAGTGACAAATAATTAGTCTATGATAACTACAATTACATGTTTCAGACCAAGAATAGAGTATTCCAACTTGTAACTTTATTTTACCAGACAAACAATTATCCTAATCAGTTTGAACCAGGCAAACACACTTGTCCACAATTCATTTCTTTAAATGGCTACCCAAGGTTTACTCGATTTCCAGAAGAGAACAAAAAAAAGACAGCAGTGAGAGAGACTCGCACTCAGACATTAAATATGATCAATTACCATAAATTTCGACAGTTCCAAAACTGGAAGGATTGCCGGCGCTATCAATTTCCCGATTTAGCAAGCAAGCTCAAAATTGGCACAGAAAAGACATAATATGGATAAAATCGAACCTTTGATTGGATAGCTTCAGTTTCTTTCACAAATCCCTCAAAGAAGGAACCGCTATGATACAAATCAGAGGTTAAGGGGTACTTGGCTCTCTCAATAAGATTGAAAATGATGGTATCTTCTTGCCCAATCAAGCTGTTTCGCACTGATTCAAGTGTTAAATCGGCCATCGCCCAAAACTATTGATCCAAATTCCTCTATTTTTTGAGAGTATATTGATCCAATATTCCTTGGTAGTTGATTAGTTTCATCTACTTGAATATTTGATGGCCTCGATCAGGATTCGCATGTACGGTATATATTAAAAGAGGTCACGTCACAAAATTCATCATCAACTTTAAAATTAATTTAAAATGTAATTATATTTATAATTTAAAGGGTTTAGTTTTTAATTTATTCTCTTGAAATGTAAAAATTGTAATAATCAATGCTGCCTTAATTATAGGAATTAATACAGTCCTAATGGATGAACGAAAAAAGAAGAAGAATACTATTATAAGAATCACACATTGAAAAAGTATAAGAAGAAAGAGGGAGTTGCAAGATACTTATAAATTAAGAAGGCAAAGCATGTAGATACACAAGTCGAGCAGTTTGAAATATCTCGAGTTCGACCTCGCATCGAGTTTGATTGAGTCTGTAAAATATTGGCTCGAGCTTGATCTCAAATAAAATTAATTTGGCTCGCGTTTGAACTTGAACTCGAGATTAACGAACAGTATTAGTTGAACTTGCGTTCAAACTCGAATAGTATACAATCTCGGCTCGAGATCCATTGCACTTTGAAAGGTGCTTTTCTAGTCTCTCTAAGTCCAATGATCTTTTCGAGTGGGGAGTCAACGTCATATTTGTTGCTTTGAATTCTTTGCTTTTGGAGTCTCGCTCGCGACCCCTACCCAATCTAAATTTTTTTTCCTTTGCCTATGTTTTTCAAAACTATGTGTAATTATATTATTTTAGTGATTTGTATTGTGAGAATATAAAAATATTAAATAAAAGATTTAATATTTAATTTCAAAATTACAATGTTTAAAACCAGTATAACAATTATAAAAATATCACTTTTATTAAAAAATTATATAAATTTTAAAATTTTAAACATTCAGTAATTATGAAAAAGTATGTCCAATGACAGATGACATCTCCTTAAGTTATGGACAGTCTAATGTAATTTTTAACTTATACACTGTATTTATTAAATTAAAAACTAAATTTAAATTTAATTTAAGCATTTTTAAAGTTAAATATTTTACAATTTTTAAATATATTCTCTTATTATTTCACATTAAAAACATACCTTATTATTGTACATATTTAAAAATAGATCTTTAAGTTTAAAAATAAGGTGTATGCCTATAAACTTATCAATAGACCTTCTATATCTGAGACTTTCTCCTTATAAAAATATAGCCTTTCATAAAATTGATTAAAGACAATTCAATAAATACAGCCTTTTAGTAACTCATGAAAATATAATATTTTATAAAATAATTGTATAGCATTCATTAAAATAAAATATTTAATAAAAATGGATTGTAGGGTTTTCATTATTTATTTTGTTTAATTTTAGTTTTGATTAGATGAAAAAATCATCATATTAGCTCTTTTAATGGATTTTTATTTATTTTTGAAAATATTAAATTTGTTGTTTATAACACTGTCTGATCACGGTATTAGTTATCGATTATAAGTACTTTGCATTGGTTCGTGCCAGTTCTTCAATGCTTATTACATATATTCCAATTATTTTCTGGCATCGCTTCTCCAAGATTTCAATCATTTCAAAATATTTTTCAAAAGCTCTTTATTTGGTTCATTCAATCGTCCTATTAAATTTTCAAAATATTTTTCTATTCAGTTTATTCAATTGTATCATAAATTTTCCCCCGTAAAATTCAACTGTCCATTTAACCCGTCTCATCACCCTATTAAGATATGAAACTTAATCCAATCATTTTTTGTCACAACAAATATTTCACAAGTTTAATTAGTAAAAAATATCATCTAATTTTAATTTTTAATTTTTTTATAAAAAATTATATGACAATATAATATATATTTTTATCATAAACCATTTAATGGTACGATATTACAATCAAATATTTAAAACATTGATATTTTCATATTCTATGAAATCCATAGGTATGCAATGTTGATAATGATACTGTTCTTTTACTAAAGTGATAATTCTTAAAAATATACTTATTTATTTGTGTATAATAATATTCAAATTCACATCCGTGCAAAACATGGGTGCTATCTAGTTTCCATAAAAAAGAAAATAAATTTTTATTCACCATTTTAAAAATCCACTTTATTTAATAAAAGTACAATTGAAAGTTTTTTTTAAAGAAGGTTGTATTTCATTAAGAATTGGAATTGGTTACAAAGTATGGAGTCAAGATCCATGTGTAAGAGTAGAGGCAATTTGTTTTAGAAAATTGTACTAATTTACACGCTACACTATTTACCTGTCTCGAGATCCGTTGAACTATATGATGTTTGAGATTCCATAACAAAGAATTGATATCATTACATAGGAGTCCAAAATTTGATATATCCTCTCCTTCTTTTTGGATAGCCATGATTAAAATTTGTGTGTCGCCTCTTATTAGGTCCGCGTAAAATTGTAGTTCGACAACTTGTTAGTGCATATCTTAAAGCCGCCGCCTTAGCTAATTGCACCGTGAGGATTTGATATGTTTTTTATGCTTCACCGTATTTCCATGAATTATCATTTTGTGGATCTGTGATGAACCAACCAAAACAAGTGAAGTCCATCGTTTATGCTGCATCAAAGAAAAGTATCGATCTATTCGAATCCAGGAAAGAACTGGTCGATGTGGCTCCCTTCATATGTTCCTTTATTAGATTTTCCATAATTTTCTCGCGTTTGATTTCTTCCATTTGGTGTAAGGCGAATTGAACACAGTGAGAAGGGAGTAATTCATGGTTCTCTTCATGTAGAAACTTATTTCGGTGGAACCATGGTTGATTCATTAGCATTTCTATAAGAGCCATCAACTCTTTGTCAAGATGGATAAGCATATTCGTAACCCAGAGTATTAGATATTACTGCTAGAATTTATAAACTTCTTTGTGTATATCTGTTGCAAACCAAATTTAGTTGGCTAGGGGGCAATGAAAGAATATATGCTCAGTTGACATATCTTGATCTTTACATGACAAACATTGCCTTTCAACTGAGCTTCCTCTTTGATTTAGGTTTTTGGCAGGTGGAAGATGATCCTTGCAAATTCGCCAGATGAATTGACTGATTTTTATATAGAATGAGTAGTTTCCATATTGTATTCCAATGAAGAGATGGTTCTTGATTATTGCTCGCGGCATGACCTGCATTATTAAAATACATCTAGTTAATAGATAGTTTATAACCTGATTTAACTGAGTATATACCATCCGTTATCAATATCCATGTCCAACAATCATGTTGGTTTCCTTGTGAAGTTGACATAGCTAATATGACACTAGCTTCCTCTAGATCAAATGTATTCCTTATAAGGTCCGAGTTCCATTGTTTTCCATCTCCGGTCATCAATTTATTGACCGTAATATTTTTAGGATAATTAACAGGCAGAGAAATGGGTCCCTAGTCTCAGTAGCCATTTATCACATTTCACATTTGTGCTTTCTCCATTCCATATTCTTTTACGACTGCCTTTAGCAATTATATTTCTTCTTTCCAATATTGATCTCCATGCATAAGAAGACCTATATCTTTTATTTGCATCTAAAAACGTTGACCCCTCATAATACTTTGCTCTAATTTTTCTTACAGTTGAGGTAAGATTTGTAAGAAGGTACCATGCTTGCATTCCGTGTAGAGCCGTATTAAAATGTTTCAAACCTTTGAAACCCAAGCCTCCCATTTCTTTTGGAGTACAAAGGTGTATCCATTTAGACCAGTGAATTTTCATTTTTGAAGAAGAGATTCCCCATCAATATTTAGCATAAAGGGATTGAATATTCCTTTCAGTGTATAGGAAGTTAGAAACAAGACATAGTATATGTAGGAAAGGATAGCAAAACTACCTTTATAAGAGTTTATTTTCCTCCCTTTGATAATTGCTTGTTCTCCCAACTCTGTACTTTTGTCCAAACTCTTGTTTTTGATAGATTCTAGAGAAGTGTATTTTGATCTTACATATATAGTAGGTAGTCCCAAATATTTATCTGGTCCTCTCATTTCTGTCATACCCATAATGGAGAATATGCTCTCTCTGATTTCTTCTAGTACATTTGAAGTGTTTGTAAAAAGGGAAATGCCATTCAATTAGATCGAAAGCTTTACTCATGTCTAGTTTTATAGACATATATATATATATATATATTATTTCCCCGTTTTCTTTCATTTGATAAAATGATGGGCTTCATGGGCAATGGGTAAATTATCAGATATAAGCCATTCCGGAACAAAAGGCTCTGGGCTTCTGAGATAACTTTTCCAATAATACTTCTGAGCCTATTAGATATGCATTTGGAAACTATTCTATATAGAACATTGCACACACTTATAGGTCCGAATTGCAAGACTTCGATCAGATTCTTAATTTTTGGAAAAATGACCACTGTTGTATCATTCAGACAATTCACATTGTTCCTCTGTTTGAGGAAATTTAAGATGAATGATGTCACTTTTGGACCCACAATATCCGAATATTTTTTATGAAAGGAAGGAGGGAGGCCATCTGGATATGGTGCTTTATTTGGTGCCATCTGTTTTAATGCCACTAGAACTTTTTCAGCCATGTATGGTGTTGTAAGAGTATCATTCATTCAGGTTGCCACTAATGGTTAGATTAGTGCAGTGGCTTGTAGAATACGATCCTTCTGAGGCTCTTCTGAGTTACATAAAATCTGAAAATGTCTAAGAATTAATTCTTCCATTTCCCTGAGTTTCGAGCGCCATACATGTATTTGTATTCTTTTTTGTTTTTTATTTGTGAATGAATGGAAGAATTTTGTATTCCAATCTCCTTCCCTAAGCCAGTGCTGTTTGGATCTTTGTTTCCATTTCCACCCTCCACAGCCAAAAAATGTTCCAGTTCCTTCTTCAGAGTTAATATGCGGAATTGATTTTCTTGTGTGATTCGACCAAATTGTAATTCTTCAATTTCCTTAAATAATTGGTCAACTCACTTATACCTGCTTTTGAATTATCTTTTTGTCCAACTTGTCAAAGTTAAAGCACATGATCCGATAGTAGACGACGTTATAGCCAATTATGAAATATTCCAGCTTTCTTGAACCATTTCTCTACATTTCGGAGATTTCATCCAATAATTATCAAAGTGGAATATTTTTTGTCTATGCTTGTCAGCTATAGACGAACCATTTTTTTGAATTAGTAAAAGAACCGGGGAGTGATCAGAATGATTGTTAAACATATGTTTGAGCTGTGAAGCTGGGTATAATTTTTTCCATTCCTTCTTGCAACCACTCTATCTAATCTAGCTATGTCTGTATAAGGGTCTTTCCAATTCATACACCACGTGATTTTTTTACCAATGAATCCTAAATCAAT
>JAULKK010000009.1:5992327-6012632 GCA_032355705.1 Rubia peregrina
CGGGCCGCCGGATCCTAGGGGTGGTGCCAGCACCCTCTCGCCACCCCCTGGTTCTGCCACTGACCGCAGGTATACCCATATGGGTAAACTCACGGGTTTCAACACATATGTGTTTGTATATAAACTCATATGGATCAATATATGGGTTGAAACCCATGTGATTACCCATATGAGTTGTTATATAAATTCATATGGGTCACTACATGGGTTGAAAGCCACGGGTTTTACCCATATGGGTTGGTATGGGTTCATATATGGGTTGAAACCTGTGAGTTTACCCATTTTGTACTCATGTGCTGAATATTTGTTTTGCCCACGGGTTAGCGGGTTTCAACCCAACTCATTTGTGACCCGACCCATTTTCGACCCATCATAAAATTGGTCAAAATGGGTCATATCCTTATTTTTTAACAACTCATATTTGACCTGACCACCCATTTGTCACCCCTACTCAAAGGTATTGTTTTAACCGACTAAGATTGTTTTTATAATTGATATAATTAGTGGGGTAGTTTTATGTTTGTTTTTATTTATTGCAACGAAATTTGTATAACTTTGAAAATTTTATAAAATGTATAGTAATGTATAAATAATTATAATTTGACCCTAAAACTTATTGAAATTGAGTTTTTCATTATTAGTCTAAATATAATTCGGTCTAACATAAAACTTTTTCATTTTAACATTATATATTTATTATGTTTTTATTTAAATAAAAATATATTGAAGTTGTATACAATATTGGAAGAAAAAATTCTTGTAAGATTGCCTAACTGTTAAACCGAAAATTAAAGCATAATAAAAATGCAAATGGTGGATAGGAGTCTGTCTCCTGCGAGACTCAGGGTAAATCGTATTTTAAGTTAAGCATAAGTTGGGATGTTTCAAATTCGAGGGTTAATTTAAAATACTTTTTACTCGAGTTTTTAAAGGTAAGCAGAACACCAGGGATCGAACTGCAAATTCTATTTAAAAACCCCAAAACCTTCATCGTCGGCCTCCTCTCCCGGTGAAACCCCTATGCTTCCACGACTTCGTCTCCCTCTCTTGGTAGGATTTCACCATCGCTAGGAAGAGCCCAATAGGCATAGCCATTGTCACAAGATTAGAGGTCTGAATTGCATAGTAGGCATAGTCACCGTTTACCGAGGTTTCAGATAGACTCCTTAAGATCTTCGCTGTTTTCCTCGTGATGCTGAAGTAGGTTTTAGCAATTTCGATTCCTGAAAATCTTTGCCGATTTCCTGCAATTCTGATTTTGGAAGATCTTCGTTGATTGGGGTGTCATTTGGTTTCGTTGATTGGGATGAAAATTATGTTTTCCCATGCGACCTGTTGGCTACATTTCTTGGGTGAGGATGTAGTTTTCCTGGGGAATGATTGGATTTGTTTTTCGCGGTGAAAATATGGATTTTCTATGACCTCGACGATGCTCCGACCTGTGTTTAGCCGAGTTTAAACCCAAAAACGGTGATCCAAATTTGGCCAATTGCCCACTATGTTAGGCCTGTTGTAGTTGGGCTTATGGTATATGGGTCAAATTAAAATTTAACATCAAATTAAATTAGTTAAATAAATAAATTTGTTTAAACACCAAAGAAAAAAATTAAAAATACCTTATCGGTTGAATATCTAATAAAATCACCAAAAAACACATCAAATTCTAATATAAAAAATGTCAAATAAAAACATGATATCGAAAAAATAAAACATCAGTACTAATTTTTTTAGAACTATTCCTAGCTAATGAAACATCAAGGACACATTAAACAAAACAAAAAATTAATGTTCCAATAAAACATTAAATAGTAATAATTGAACATCTAATAGAATCACCGGATAAAATCAAATTCTAATATTAAAACATCAAATTAAAACACACGTGAATTATAAAACATCAAAGTGTGCAACAAATTATAACACTGATATCAAAAAATAAAACATTAATACTAAAAGTTGGAAAATCAGTTCATATGATTGAAACATCAAGGACACACAAAATAAAAATATAATATTTGGGAAAAATAAACATCAATGTCAATTTTTAAAAGAACGCGCTGAAAAACTAACACATTAATCGAAACGGAAGTATAAATACTACTGGAAAACAGGTATATAGGCATCGATATACCAGCACTGGTTGTCCAAAACCTATGCTAGGAATAGCATATATACCGGTTATGGGCAAAAATAAATAAAAGTATCAGTGCCTATGAATAATTACAGCTCCAATTCTCTGATAACGGGTGCCACATATGTCAGTGCTTATACAAAAAACTTGGGAAGGTCATTTTTCCAGCACCAGTTTAGAGGGAAATGCCTTATACCGATATTAATACCGGTGCCTGTGTGTAGAAAAACCCAGTATTAGGGAGCATATATCGGTGCTAGAGGTGCTATGTTTTGGCCTAGAATCGGTTGAATTGTTATAGGCACCAGCTCTAGGTACATATGCTCCATACTTAACATTTTTTAAAACCCATTTGATCTCAAGTCCAAAATTTTAAATAAAATAGACATTAAAGCAGTTGCATAAGGCTACCTTTGGTATGCATAGCACCGGTATAGCATCTGAGCACCGATTTTTTAACGGGTGCTCCATACATAGTTTTTTCCCCCACTTGTTCTCGCTTCCCAAAAAAGGCAAATAATTAACTTTCCCAGTGTTTATTTGTGTAAGTAACTTTTCGGGTTCATCGTCCACACCATCGAGTACCATGTCAACCAAGGTCTCAATCGGGTGCGAGTATAAGGGGCGTAAGGTGCCTTTTCAATTTTTTGGGGTCCTAGTGTAATTTAACCAAAATTTAGACAACCAATCAGTGTTTGATTCGAGACTTCTCTATTCACCCATTCAGGCCCAAATATCCAAATCGCGATATTCTATTGGTGAATTGCAATTTGGTGTGCCAATTTTTGATTCGACGCCTCCTACTCTCTTGGAGAGACTTAAGTGCAAAAGGTTAAAAGTTTACTCGTAAGTAGAAATTTAATTCTGCCCAAACAGAATGGTGCTAATACCATATACATTAGATTTTCCAAGTCCAAACCAGAAGAATTATGAGGGATCAATCACATAAACCTTTCCATAAGTGATTCAGATTTTACTTTTTTACTTCTAAGTAATTAACTACAATTTACTATAAAACATATACTAGCAATTTATCTAATTTCATCAATGCAAGTCAATTATTTTTATTTTCATAATTAGGCAACATATGAAAAATCATGTAATGCAGAGCGATGGAAAATGTCGTTACCCAAATGCACATTAGAAAGACCTAATTGCAATAACAAAGGTAGATGGCCAACAGAATGTAATTAACATCCATCGATTGATAGTACACGCCATGGAGTACGATGTCAACTGAGGTCCCAATCGGATGCGGGGTAAAAGGTAGTAGGGTGTGTTTGTAAATTTTGGGGCCACAATGTAATTCCCAAAAGTTTAAGCAAGTACTCACTATTCAGTTTCCAGGTCCTTCCATTTCAGGCTCAAATCGGCACATCATGGTTGTGTCATGTTGAATTGAATGAGTGTATCTCCAATTTTGTGTTCCGACATCTTCCAAATTCTTGGAGGAAGCTGAGTGTAAAAAGTAAAAAAGCTCACCCCTTAACTCCATATTTAATTTCGATCAAACTGGGCAGAAAATTGGCATCCTCAATGAAACTTCCAAAGCGGAAGAGTAAAAAGATGTGGGTTTGGCCCCACAAACACTTCCACAAAGTGTTTCCGATTAACCTTTGTCACTTCCAAGTAGTCATCTACGTTTTACACTAGACCACATATTCACGCATTTCCAAAAATGATGGTCGATTTTTTTTAATGATTTAATTTTATAAAAGAACAAGAATGTATAAATCCACCTGATTTACGTGTTGAAAGTTATCGTTCTCTTAACACCCATAAAAAACCTTAATGAAATATCCATAAAAATGATCATGAATTACCTTTTCGTACACATGCATCGAGATGCAAACAATTTCTACCGACCAGGTCTCGCCTGAAGTTAAAGGTCAAAAATCGAAGTTAAAAGTTCTTTGATTTTGATTTTTTAAAATAACTGAAGTTAAAAATATTTTTTTACTTTGGTTATCAAATAAATGATGTTAAAATTTTAAAAACCAAAGTAAAAAGGTATATTTTAACTTCACTTATTTGAAATTCGAAGTTAAAAGTTGAAAAATCGAAGTCAAAAGTAATAAAAAACCCAAAACTCAATATTAATCCAATTTTTATTTTTCTACTAAAACTATGGATGAACTTATTTAATTCATTAAGCCCAAGTTGGCCCAAGTCAGAACACCCAAAGTCTCAAACCCTAATCATATAAAATCATTCTCTCTTAATAACTCTCACATTCTCCTCTTGAAATCCGTCGTCGCTATCTCCGACGATTCTACACCGCCGTCGTTTCACCTTCGAGCACTTCTTCTCTTCTTCTTTGACATTGTCTCCTCCGCCGCACGCTCCGATTGTTGTCTCTGGCGCTGTGGCATACCAGTCCCAACTCCGTCTCCCGGACCAGGATATTGGTGGGAGTTGCGAGCTCCATCAGAATTTTCTAGTTCAGCTCAGATCTGCCGCGCCTTAGCCTTGCATCTGACCTCACCTTGATAGTTCTGGTTCATTGATGTTCTTTCTAGGTTTATGGTTCTAGTTTTTATTATATTGTTGTTAATAGAGACATAATTGATTGAGACGGGAAAAGAAATACCCTTTCTGATTGATTTTTTATATATCATGTTCCATATTTGTTTCTACTCTGTATACCCATTTACTCACTATGTATATCAATACACAACTATAATTATTTTTGAGTTTTACTTTCTATCATGGTATTAGTCAGGCCTCTCTAAATATTCTCTGAATTTTCCCAAAAAATCTTCCCAATTTGTTATTCCTTTCCCGATCTCGGCCACGACCACCGATGCTTATTTTTGCCGATCGCCGATTACATCCCGCCGCCAATCACCATTTTCTTTGATTCGAAAGTCTGAAGCTCACGCATCGTCCTTCATTCGCTCACGCGCCGCCGTGCCATCCACACTCACCGCTCGCGTCAACTTCACGCGTCGCCTGATCCGCGATGTTGACTTTTGGTTTGATGTTGTATCTCTCTTTTCCACGCACAAAAGTTAGATCATCCACTGCCAATCACAAGCTTGTTGTATCGTTGGTGCTCTTTGTTTTTTCTTTTTTGTTTGGATATGTCCATGTTCATTCCTAATGAGGTCATTTCCGCTTCCTGCATTGAGCAATTGCATTACTATCAAGCTTAATGATTCCAACTATTCACACTTACGCACTCAAGTTAATTCTGTTTTATGTTCTGGGGCTTTACTTTGTTTTGTTGATAGATCTAAGAAGTTTCCAGATCCACCAATTGATTCTGCTGACAATGGATCTTTTGAAAAAAAATCTCGACGGAGCTGAATCATCTGCTAAGACCACAACTTTGGATGCTTACGATGTCTGGTTTCAGGCATATCAACAAGTTCATGCATTTCTATTTTCATCCATCGCTCTGGTTGTTGTGTCTGTTGTCAATGGTATGGCTTCTGCTCATGTATGTGAGGCTTCAACTACTAAATATCAGAATAATTCTCGAGCTTGTCATCTTCATGTTCGTGATTTACTGTATGATATTCATCAAGATGAATAATTTATTCAGGATTATTATACTCGTTTTAACATTATCTTGATGAATTTCGTGATATGGGTGACACTCTTTCAAACGATAATATTGTTCTAATTTTTTTGTGGCATGAACAATGTTTTCTCTTAGTTTGCATATGCTAAGATGAATATTTATCCTCCACCGAAGTTTTTTAGAGTTGTTGGTAAGGCCGAGGCTCTTGAGTTGTCTCACAAAACGTGTTTGACTCCAACATCCGGACCAATTTATGATACTTTCACCGCTTTCCAACAACCGTCAGGACAGCCAGCTCATAGCAGAAAAGGCCACAGAAACTGACATAGTAGAGGTGGCTGAGGCTATGGCCGTGGAAGAGGAGCCGGTGATGGCTCTCCAACTCCAGGCGGTGGCGGTTTGGTTGTGCAAGATGAACGCAACAGTGATACTTATCCGTGTTAGTAGTGTCACTGTCCCAGTTATCTTGCTCAGTTTTGTTGAAAGCTTTCTCATGTATCTCATGATGACATTGCAAATTCCGCAAATAGTACATCTTAGCCAAAGCAACCCTAGCAATATCAGGTTGATTCTGATTGGTGCATAAACTCTGGAGCTATGAGTCATATGAATGATACATCTTCAAATTTGGATAGTGATTCTCCTTATAATGATAATCATCGTGTGTTTTTTGTCAGTGGTTCTTCTTTGAATATTTCTCATGCTGGAAATTCCCTGATTTTTTATTCTCTTATTTTATCTAACATCTTAGTGGTTCCAAATATTACCAAGAATTTATTATCTATCAGAAAGTTAACCCATGATATGAATGTCGTTGTTTGTTTTGATAATGATTCTTTTACTATCCAAAGCAAGATTACCAATGAGCTCGTTGGCTGAGGATACAGTGAGAGGGGTCTCTACATTTTAGACTATGGTGGTGTTGCTTTAGTTTATTTTGTTAATACAAATAAAGAAAAAGCCTCATTTGAGCTATGACATAGTGGGTTAGGACATGTTCCTTTTCTGTTATTTCATCTTTGAGTATAATCGGTAGTTTGTCTGTTATTAGTTTGCTTCCTAAGCCTCATTTATGTTCTTCTTATGAGATGGGTAAAGGCAAGCGTCTTTCTTTTAATGAAAATTTAAAACGCGCACCACACATACTTGATTTAGTTCATGGTTTACTTGGTTATATCCACTGCTATGAAAGTCTGATTTTGTAGAGGCTTATATGAATTTTGAGGCTCGTGTTGAGAACCCGTTTTACACCACCATTAAAGTATTTTATAGTGACGGTGGATTGGAGTTTTTGAATCATCACATTTTGCGCCTAGAGCATGCATCATCAGTTTTCATGTCCTTACACTTCAGAGCATAATGGTCGTACAAAGAACAAGTATCGTCACATCACTGAGACGGGGTTATTGATGCTCTTTCACTCCGACCTTCACCATTGGTATAATGATTTCTCTACCACATCCTATATTATCAACAGGGTTCCAACACCGATTTTATCTAGTCGGTCTCCACTCTCTGTTATTTTTTGTACGAATCATGACTACTCCAATTTTTTTCCATTTAGCTGTTGAGTTTTTTTCGTATTTACGCCTTTATACTGCTCATAAGTTGGCACCTTGGAGTATGTCTAGTATATTATTGGGTTACAGTTCACAGTACAAGGGTTATTGTTGTTTTGATCCTCTTAGGAAGAAAGAGTACATCACTCGCTATACTTAGTTTGATGAGATGTTTTTTAGGCAACAGACATGGGTACTGCTACTTATCCATCTTTACTCGATGTCTTTTTCCTTTTTGAAACCTTCATCTGTGCCATAAGAGGTGTTTATACCATCTGCATCAGCTGAATTGCCCATTGTTTTAGAAGATTCTAATTTACAGTCTGAACCGGGAGCTCTAGTTATGTCTGAATCCTATTTATGTCTGATGCACATGGCTCGCAGCCTCATGTACCCATACGCAGAACTCATTGCCCACATGTGTAACTCACGCACAACTAATAGCGATGTTGGCATCTCCAGTTGTTCCGCCTCGGGCTACCTCGTTGGTGCGAAAAACCACAGTGTCCGAGCCACTGGTCTCGGGTTCAACATCAACTCCAGTGCCGGATCCCTCATCCCGCCATCCAATGGCCACTCACTCACGCACTGGCTCCATCAGGTACAAATATTTTTTGACTATGATATTTCTAGTTTATTGAGTGTTTTATTTGCTAAGACCGGCTAATGAGCATTGCTCGGCTGTTACGAATCCTGAATGTGTTGCTGCTATAAATTCCAAAATGGAAGATCTTCACACTTAGCAGACGTGGGATTGGTTACTCATCATTCTCATGCTAATTTGATTGGTTCTAAATTGGTGTACCGTTTGAAGTACAAGGCGGATGGCTCGCTTGATGGGCATAAAGTGAGATTGGTTGTGCAAGGTATTTTGCAACTCCCACATTTAGTCCTGTGGTGAAGGCTTCTATTGTTCTTACTATTTTATCTTTAGTTTTTCTTTGTAATTGGCGGCCGTTACGACAGGTGGATGTCAAGAATGAATTTATAAATAGTGTTCTTGACTCCCCAGTTTATATGGAGTAACCAGCTGGATACAAAGACCATTTATGGTTTGAAACAGGCTCCATGTGCTTGGTTTCAGCGTTTTAGCTCATTTTTGCAGCTCTTCAGATACATCTTTGTTTGTGTTCTCTTAGGGTGCCTCTCTGCTTTATTTGTTGGTTTATATTGATGACATTATTCTTATCGAAAATGACGGTCTTTTCATTCGTAAGTTTATTGATCCAGTTAATCAGGAATTCAAGATTATCGATCTTGGAACTCTGTAATATTTATTGGGTTTGGAGGTTATTCGTACTTCCAAAAACTTATTATTTTGTCAAACCAGATACGCCAAGGACATTTTATTGCACGCAGGGATGCGGGATTCCTTGCATGTTGCCATTCCATTTTGTGGCCTTTTCGCAGCTTCATAGCTTTTCCTGTAAGCCGTTTGGAAATCACACACTTTATCGGTCTCTAGTTGATGCATTTCAGTATCTGTCGATTACACATCCCAACTTATCTTATGCTATGAATACGGTCGGTCAGTTCATGCAGGCTCCTACTGATGACCATTTCCAAGATATTACACAAAATTTGCACTATGTGTAAGGTACTCTTTATTATGGACTTCAGTTTCGCGCTAATTCATCTACTTTACTAGTTAGGAGATTTTGATGGTAATCAGACTCGTTGCATTGAGACTTGTAGGTCCACATACGATTATTCCATTTTTCTTGGTCGCAACCTGGTATCTTAGAGTGTTAAGAAGCAGCCTACAGTCTCTCGTTCTAGTTTGGAATCATAATACTATGCCAAGGCCAACACTGCTGCAGAATTATCTTGGTTAATGAATCTTCTATGGGATTTACATGTGTTGACTCACGTGTCTCCAGTTTTACTGTGTGATAATAATAGTGCTCTCATGTGTGCTCAAAATCTAGTTTCACACAAGAGTGCCAAGCATTGATATTGATTATCATAATGTGCATGATATGGTGTTTTCTGGCAAGTTCAAGGTTGCTCACATTTCTACGGACTTGCAGCTAGCTAACATCTTTACAAAGGGGTAACCTTGTCCTTAGTTTGAGTTCTTACCTTCCAAGCTTTGCATTGAGACCAGTTCTACGCTTTGCTTGAGAAGGGTGGGGTGTAATACAGATATAATTGATTTAGAATTAGGATAAGAATTAAATACCCTTCCTGATTGATTTTATATATATCGTGTTCCATATTTGTTTGTATACCCTTTGTAATCACTATATATATATCAATACACACAGCCACAATTATTTTTGGGTTTTACTTTCTATCAGTTGTTAATTGATGTTTAGGTCCTATTTTTTTCATGAATTATGGGTTGTTATGTATTTTTAGATGTAATGAACTTTTAGGTTGTGGTTATGAATTTTTTAGTTTTTAAAAATGAGTTTCTGGTTTTTGTGTGTGTTTTGTTTGTCCTATTGTTGTTTATGAATTTATGGGTTTCATGTTTTTCCCAGTGAGTTTATTCTCATTGGCTGGATTTTTATTATTGATCACCTATTTACTAGCATCGCTTCCAACCGAACAACTGGTAACCTTTATTTGCACAGCTGCACCAAATCGGTGCTAAATTTTTCATAGTAACGATATAGATTACCAATGTTAGAAATCTATATTTCAGAATTGCAATACTTAGGAACTGATCCCTATGTGGCGAAATACTGGTGCCTATGTACTTGTCCCACAATAGTGAAATCATAAATTTAAATTTAAGATAATAAAATATCACTAACTAGTGTCAACATGTATAAAGTATGCAAATTTTAACATGCAAGCACACGATTTACAATAAAAAAGATCAAAACTTAACTTTAAACCGCGTGATTTTATTGAAAAATAAAAGGATTCTGAAAAAACATCACAAGGTTTGGTTGAAACATCGAGTTCTAGGAATGAAACATCCAGTATGGTAGTAAAAACTGACACATTATGCAAAAATGAGAAAAAAATTGATCAACGAATTACTTCAATCACGATTCTTAATCCATTAGATTCTTCAACATAAACACTGAAAAATCTAGGAAGAGAACACTATTCAATAGGGTAAACACAATGAATTTAAGATCATCCTCAAAAAGCAAGTCTTCCAGTTTAGATGTCTAATAACACCCATAATGTTAGATGGCTTGTGTGGAATATTAGAGGAATTGACTCCTCACTTATTAGACTTAAAAAAACTGATCAAAATCCATGCCATATCCCTAATTTGTATAATTGAGCCTAAGCAAGAGCCAATCGGGGGGATTCATATAGGATTAAACTAAATTTCCAACATTGTTACTGCTCCCCATTATCTAACATCTGGCTATTTTAGAACTCTGATCAAGTTTACAGAGTTTTCACAGTTCATTCACACCAAAATCATGATCTCATCTTTCCTAAAAGAAATGTCTACAGTTTTCTTACATGCTTCCACTTCTAATGCTACTAGAAAAAATATATGGACTACCCTGATCCCTGAGGTTAATGCTAGTAGTTTGCTTATTGGGGACTTTAATGCTATGACATATGTCTCTAAATATAAAAGACCTTACTCCCCTAACAAGACTAGCATCAGACACTTCTCTAATTTCATAAATAAGAACCAGCTTAATGAAGTCTTTACAGTTGGCAATACTTTTACCTGGTCTAATTGGAAAAAAAAAACCCTCTTTCCTGCAACTATTGGTCCCTCAGTTTCCCCAATAGCTCCGTCCACTCACTGAACAAACACACATCAGATCATTGTCCTTTGCTACTTATTATAGGAAGTAACATAGAGACATATCCAAAACCTTTCAGATTTCTCAATGTGTGGCTAACTGGAATTGAGTTAAGATGCATAATTAAAACTGATTGGGAGAAACCACTTAATGAATCTGGCATGATAGGGCTATCCTTAAAGCTTAAAAAACAAAAAATAGTTCTAAAAATATGGAACAAAGAGGTCTTTGGAGATATTAATGGAAACATTAAGAATGCAGAGAAAGAGGTGCTAGATCAGGAACTGTTATATGAGAACTCTACCTCTGATCTTATTGAACTTAAGAGGAAGAAAGACTTGCTCACAAAGGCTCTCCATGAAGAAAACCTCTTCTGGAAACAGAAAACCAACATTAAATGCTTAAGGATGGAGATGAAAACACTAAGTTTTTTATGCATCCATCAAGAAAAGAAGATCCAAACAGTGTGTTACGAAGATTAAAGATTCTAATGGCACTTGGTTGGACAACACAATGGAGATTGAAAAAGAAGATGTCAGTTTCTTTTCCAATCTACTAACTGATGACCTGGACCCTAATGAAAAAACCTTTAGAGATCATTTCCTTAATCAGATTCCTAATTGCATTACTGAGGCAGATATCCTCAGACTAATGAAGGAGCTTGACCTTGAAGAGATCAGATCGGTTGTTTTCTCTCTTAATCTCAATGGATCCCCAGGTCCAGATGGTTACACAACATTTTTTCCAGAGACAACTGGGACATTGTTGGCGCGGATATTCTTGATGTTGTCATTGATTTCATGAAAGGTGGTAAGATCCCCCCTGGTATCTCTAGTACTTGGATTGTTCTGATCCCTAAAAAGGAAATGCCTATTTCATTTGTGGATTACAGACCAATCAGCTTTTTTAACTTCATTAATAAAGTCTTTTCAAAACTGATTAATGAAAGACTACTTTCATTTATGCCTAAAATTTTCTCTAATAATTAATCTTCTTTCATGAAGGATAGAAAGTTAGTAGACAATATCATTTATTTGCAGAAGATGACTAGATTTTTGAACACTACGTAATCCAACCCTAACTGCATCATTAAGTTAGACATTACCAAGGCCTTCGATAGAGTTAACTGGAACTTCCTTGCCTCTATTCTGGAAAATTTTGGTTTTCATGCTAACCTAATCAAAATTATTATAAGCAATCTGTCTTCTGCATATTTCTCTATCCTTATTAATGGGAGACCAACTGGTTTCTATAAAGCCTCTAGAGGAATTAAGCAAAAAGACCCCCCTATCTCCCTGCTTATTTAATATCTTCTCAGAATCTTTTACTAGAAGCCTCAAATTCATTTTTGCTAATGGAAAACTAACGCATTTCAAACTTCCCAAAGGAGCTAACCTGGTTTCTCACTTAACATATGCTGATGATACAATTATCTTCTTACAGATAAATAGACCAACTGTTATAGACTCAAATATTTTCTCTCTGTGTTTGAATTAACCTCTAGTCAAAAGATTAATTATGAGAAGAGTAGTTTTTACATTAGTAACAAAGTTAAGCATGCTCATATTCATTTGCTCAGATCTAAGCTAGGTATGTCCCAAGGTAAATTTCCTTTTACTTATCTAGGATCTCCTAGCATCACAGGTAGAACCAACACTTCTCACTTTAGACACTTATTTGAAATGTATGATAAGAAGCTTAAAAACTGGAAGAATAAATGGATATGGCTGGTAAAATGATTTTGATTCAATCAGTGTTGTTATCTATTCCCCAACATCTTTGGGCAGTTATTAAGCATCCTAATCAAGTACTTAGAACTCCCATGAGCAAACTGAATAAATTATTTTGGGGTTAAAAGGAATCTGAAGGAAAAAAGGTTTGGAAAAGATGGGATAAAATATGTTGTCCTAAACTGGAAAATGGCATAAGATTTAGGAATTTTAAGAAGACAATCACTGCATATTCCATAAAGCTTTGGTGGAAATGCCAACTTGGTAAAAACCTTATGTCTCAATTTCCGTGATCTATCCCACAGTCCAAAAGAAACTCTCCAAACTGGAAGAGGATCGCTTCTTTCAAATCAAATTGCTGAAGAAAAATCTAGAGTTATTCATGGCTCAAGTACTTCCAATGCCTTCTCCACACACTGGACATGCTTTGGACCACTGCAAGACCTCTGTATTTAGCATAGCATCAATCTGGACACATATCTATCCATAGGTGAATTCATTCAACTGAAGGATAAGATGATCTCAACATTGCACATTTTACCCACTAACATTCTTAACTTTCTACAGGGGGCAAGGATTTATCAACAAAGATAGGACATGTTCATTTAGACTCCATCAAATAATGGTAGCTTTACAGTGAAATCAGCTTATGAAGCAATTGATGAAAAAAGGACAAGACTAAGACCCCTTAAGCAGGTTTGGCACTCTAAACTCCCTAAGATTTTTTTTTCATGTGAAAACTCTAAATTTCTATCCTACCCTGTGATGATATCATTGTGTTCTCAAATACTACTCTGGTTTTAAAATGTCCTTGGTGATGCATCTGTGATTCTATTTCTCATTTCTTTAATGACTGAATAGCGGCCACTAAGCTATGGAAACTTTTTCAGGATCTACTAAATATGAATTGGCCTAGTTTTTCATCTATATGGGATTGATTATCTTTCATTTGGACATCATCTAGTTTCACCAAGACAAACACTGGGATAATCCTAATGATTCCTTCATATGTGGGCTGATACTTATGGAAAGCGAAAAATAAATTCTTGTTTGACCAACTGAATCCACAGACTGATGTCATGATTAAGTTAATAAAACAAGACATTTACCTCACATTCTATAATAAGCCTATAGGGAGCTCTAATCTAGATAATTATCATTGGTTCACCTTAGGCTTAATCCCTAAACCTAAACCACCACAGAAACTAGAAACTGACATAGTAAGATGGTTAAAACCAATGTCAGGACTAAAAATGAACGTAGATGCCTCCTGGTCCAACCGCCACAAAAGAGTTGGTCTAGGTGTCATTCAGAGACCAAAATGGAACGTTTATGAGTGCATTTATTAAGAGATCAGCAGCAGCATCTAGCCTGCACGCTGAACTTCTGGCTATCTTCTATGGTCTTAAGTTGGCTAAGAAACTAGATATCATCTCATTCATCTTGGAAACTGATTGTACATTTGCTTTAGAATACATTAAAGATCCCACAAAAGCACTACGGTCCTTGTTTAATCTGGCTCACTCAATCAAGGAACAAACTGGAAATATATCACTATCTCACACATGGAGGCAAACCAACTTGATTGCAAATCACCTATCTAAAATTGCGCTAGAATCGAACAATATCAAACTCATTTCTTGAGAGCTCCTTGATCCCACTGCAATTGGCCTTATCAAACTAGATCAATTTGGAACACCTGCAATTCGTATAAATGCTTGAGTCGGATGCTACTCAATTCTCATCTTTTCATTTTTACAGGTTTCAGACTGATGGAGCTCCTTAGCAGCTGGAAAAGAAGTAAAGCTCACCTCCTGAACCATCCACATCCCTCTCAAGTTGCTTGCACCATAGCGTTCATTGCAGACGGCCGAAAACTACAACACTTGCATCATTATGATCTATGCCTCCTGGAACTGAAATTTTGCAACAACTGGGAAATATATATCTTTTGTTTTAGTGCTAGACCACAGGGACATATAGTGAAACCTCTTCTTATTTGTAACATCCTTTTAAATGATTCAGCCTCAAAACTATTCAGAGCAAGTCCAACAGATTCTGCATAATAAAGATTTTCATTGTTTTTAGAGATTTTGGACAATTTTTTTGCTCCAACAGATTCTCCATATGGTTCTCCAAAAAAGAGTTTTGGTTGAAAGTGAAATTTGGTTCTCTATATTGGTAGAGAGAAAACAAAATTTGGAAAATGTAATCATCAATGCAATCATTCATTTAACAGTTTAAATTAATACCAATATTTCATACATGGTAAGAAATTCTAAATTTAAACTCTCACACTTCACACATCCTACTAAAAATGTCACATTTTTCATGATATTCAATGCACATGCTTGACGATTAATATTTTTATCATTTAATTTTTGTTGAAGACACAAATAAAATCGAACCATATAAACATTCAGTTATACCTTTTCTATTTTTGGTATTCATTTAAGTGATCATTTTTTTAAAATTATGATATTTTAAACTTGTGAGTCTCAAATAATAATTAACATGAATCACGACGTGAATATGATTAAGAAATTAGTTAATGTCTTCTTTATTGACCCTATGAGAAATAGTGAAATATCAAAAGGATATATTTTGAATCCTACTTTTATAATAAAAAAATTAGATTCTAAAAGGTAACTTTATTTTGGTTGTACTGACAACTTTGCATTAGTCTAATCTGATGAATTTTATGAATTGAATAGTTATTGTTTTAAATTTTAAAATAGATAATAGTTATAAGATATTTAATTATCTTTTAAAATGAAGCAATAAAATTAGCCATTATAAACTTTTCTTCAAATAAATATAAGAGTTTAATATAAGAGAATATGACTTTTGAATCTCCATTTTTGAAGAAATTTTGAAGAACTCGTTGGACTTGCTCTCACACATGGGGTGGAGATAGTTTTAGGGGAAACATCATTTAAAAATGTTACAATCACATGTTTAGTCATTCCATAAATAGCCCTCTTTTGTAGTCATATGTTCAAGCATGCCTTGAACCATCATTGTAATTTTGCAAACCATAATTTCAGCTTTGGGGATCCTTAAACAACCCCTCCCACTATGACCGGAACTTATTTTTTTTAAAACCCCATTAGATTCTTATGATCCGAAATAATTAATTTTCCAACTATATGCTTAGCACCCTTAAAAAATGGTATTTGCACACAGGTCACTCCTTCCTGTTTCAAACTATTTTTAATTATATTTAAAACTCTATCTCTGACTAAATTTCATTATATTAAACATCGATAATTAATCTTACTATAAGACGATCTTATACAAGACTTTCAAAGATTATGAATTCATTTGTAAAACATATAATACTACCAAAGTACTATGATTAATACACAATAACTATAAATAGTATCAATAGAACATTATTTTTAGGGAAAAAGGAGAGAAATGATTGCTGTGAATTCATAGTAACTGCTGTAAACTTGGAGAATAGATGAATCCCTAATTCATGCTTTAAAGACTGAGGACATAGCAACACAACAGGATTAAGTGAGAAAACACAATACTCAAGTATTGACCCACACCCTCAGCTATGGCCATTAACTTGGAACAATCCCTTGAGATGAAATCACTGTAGAACATGTTAATCTAAGTGCTGACAACAATGTCCGAATCAGTCGTCGAAAACCTCTAATGCTATGACAGACAGTATGGTTCAGAATTACCAACTAACTTTGGCATGGATGTCCTTCTTCCAGTGGTTCAACAGGTACAGCATATGGTGAATTCCAATCAGCATCAAATATTGCTTGAAGCTGGGAAACAATGGCGGGGTTATACGTCCCAAAGCTGACCCCTGCAGTATTATAAAAGTAGTCCCATACCAGATTACTAGTGCCAATGTGAGCTCGGACATCACTAACTGCGTATTTTCCATGATTCACCCTTGTGTATCCCGGATAAAGATTTCCAGTGGCGGAACCTTTGCTTTTCGCAGGTCCAGTTAGATTATATCCTGGTACTATGTAGTACTTGATCTCAACCTTGCCTGAACATCTGTTATACTTTGAGGAAGAGCATAAGTTGTTCGAATACAGGAGAGACTTCAAGTACTGGTCTGTATTGTTAATGAAATGCGCCCAATACGCAACCATTATCTTCACATTTGCATGCTTGGAGAAGACAACCTATCATGCAATGATGCAAGGTTCATGATAAATGCCAGTAAAATAAGGCACTTTCAAACGTATTAGTATCAAATTGCCACACCTTTCCACAAACTATGTGAAATATATAACCACATTTTTGAATGGAAGCAGTAAAATACCTCAGAGACTGCTGAAGACAGGGAAGACCAGTAAATTTTGTCTGTTGTGTACTGTGATTGACCCAGCCAATCCATTGTATTGATTCTAATGGTCGATCCATTTCGAACCGATTTGATTGTATCCACCCAGGCTTGTTCATCAGTCAGGTACTTCCCAAATGAAAGCTACAAAGATCATAAAGTTCTTGTAAGACCTACTTTAACAATAAAGCAGTGAATGGGCCAGCACTCGCAATTCCAAAGAGATCAATTGGTTGGACACTATGTTTAGAAACAACTTGATATTATTATGGTTCATAAACATCAGGAAACAATGAAAATTCTATACAGTATGATCTAATTCATTCCAATACATAATAACAGAAATGCAGACAAATAGCGGCAAAATTTATAGAATAAATCTCCTTTCATATAAGATAAGGTTAAAAAGTATATCATGAGCGAAGATCGCCACTAAGACAAACACTTGGAGATCATAAAAATGGAAAAGAAAAGACAAACCTCTGGAGGAGCAAAGGATACATAGCTGGACTCGTGCTGCAATGCTGAATCAGGAACTGTAGGCGTTTCAATTGGTATGTTGAACATAGAAGGGTCTGATAGAGGTGGGTAGCCTGCTACATGAGGAGTCTCCACAGTATCATGAAGTGGTGTTCTGCAATGGCACATACAGAACTGAGATAGAAGTAACACATGACAACAGCTACAGCAATCATTGGAAGGATAAGTCAGACATGTACAAATGAAATTAAGTATGGATAATAATTAAGGATAAAACTCAAATTTTATACCGAGATAATGTCCGCTAACAGATCTTACATTACACAAGTCACCAAATCAAATCTAACTGGAATAGAGAACACATACTCCAAAGTTTTCTTGTCTTTCATTCCATAGGCGCATAAAAAGAGGTACGCAGAATAAACTCAAGTGAAAATGCATGATTTGTTCATCTGATAATGAAGAAGCTTCCAACATCCCTTATTAACAAAACTCCACTTTCAATCCATGCGGAGAAAGTACAAAATGATATCACCTACAGCCTCATTGACGATTGTTTGTAACATGGGAAACGATTTTCCTGCAACAGCACAATTGAATATGTCTACCAGAACCAGCACCAATGTTGAGACTCTCTCACTTTCACATCTTACTTCAAGGTACACTATTCCCGCCTCACCCACCCACAAGATTAAAAATTCCGGCTGTTTATACTGTTATCATACAACCACATTCATAGAAATTTGTCAAAAATGAAGAATCGGGACAATGACTGAGAATAACTGTTACATAAGTGGTGATTCTTCATTAGCATGGTTTTATTAATGGACAACTTATGTCTTTAGCATGACATAAAATGAAGACTAGTGTTTGTTGAGCTCATCCATGATAAAAAACAACTTGAGTGAAGAATCAAATTTATTTCACGTTTCACTATTTTATGAGGAACTACGCTGTAAGTTACACAGCTATACTGATGTTCAATTCCAATATCAACTTCCTAAAACAAAAAGGGAGGCTCTTCAATGTGAGACAGTAAACTAATTATATAGGCTGATACATGTGGATATTAGAATCTAGCTTAGCAAAAATCGAACATTTTTCCAAAGGGGTAGCAATTTAAGGGGAAGAAAATCTTGTGGCAGGAGCTATAGAAATATAATGTACAATAAGACCTTCATACTCATCACAAAATCACCAGATATACACTTGGTTATGAAGATTTCAGATCAGCGATCAGCAGTCAGTGGATGAAGAATCGTCATTTCAAAATTTGAAACATATACCAATCTTTAATTCAAAATCTTTTCCTTTTGGTTTCAAGCAGGTTCTAGAATAATTTCACCCACAATTTCTCAGTTTCATTACTGTCAGGTATGTTTTTGCAAGATAAAAAAGGTGCTACACCATACATCCCACAATATAAACCAGATAGCTGAGTCCAATGATATTCCTTCTGCTTACCTACATCTTTCCTTTGGATGAAGAAAATGTGACCAGCATGGAATCTTCCTGCTCACTTGCCATTGTTCATCCCATGCTAGTTTAGTGTATGATGTAGCGTTCAGATGAGCAAGCTTCCATAGGTTGGAAAAGTAAGTCGTGACCTCTCTTGCTATTGTCGGACAATCAGTAATATATATTCCAACTTCCTTCACCTAGGAACAAATGGGAAACCGATAAATGCATAAATTGCATACACAAATCTTCCTCAATATAGTAAAGAAACTGGAAGACCAAAATGGAAAAGAAATTCCACTGTATCCAAGTAAAGAAGTACTGTAAGTTTCATGAATTTAGTCACTTAAGGATGTTCAGTAGAGAAAAATTTGAACACATAATAATATGAGCTATAATTTACACCTAAATCAGAAAAAAGAGTCCTAAACATTTCTACAGAAGGAATTGAGAAAGACAACTACAGGTAAAAAATTGCCCTTGTCCAAGTATCATTTAAAAGGCTTAGCTTAGATTATTTGCAGTTGTACTCACATACACCGGTAAATTATAGAAAACAACCATGATTAGTAGGGCTATCTAGCTAGTTCCTTATAGTACCTGAGTGAGGGATTTCCAGTCATTGTTGGCTGATCCAATGTAAACATCTCGGCCATCAGATATCCAAACCTTGGCATGAACTATGCCCGATCCCCACCAGTCACCAAGCAGCAAAGTCACATTCTTCACATTCGGCCGTCCAGAGGCGAGATCAGATGGTTCCTCAGTGAAATCAGGATAAACTCCAGAATGCTGTAAGAACCGGATTGAGATATTCCGGTCAGCAGCATTTTCCAGTGCTCTATACACTTTAAAGCCCTCATGAGCACCGAATTTCAGCATTTCATCTTCTGAGTATCCGTAATCTCCAGAGCGTGGATCATCCGGATGCGCTAACAACTGCCAGTATTGAGCGATTATGTCCAGACTTTTCGAGGAGTTTCCAGCTAACCATTGAAATACATCCGCTGATAATGGCACATCCCAAAGAAAACATTAGCACTTGAAGAAATGTTTCAAGCTCATCTGCCACATTAAATTGGAAGACGAAAACAACTCAACAGAAAAGCAATCTACTCCCTCCGTTTGCAAAAAATTTCAAACCATGTTTGACCACAATAACTTTAATTGCATAAAATAAGGACATGTTTTTGAATTCACAATAACATGTAATTTCTAAAATGTAAAATTTTATAGGAGGTAAAAAAAATTCAAAAAAGGGCCATCTTTTCAGAGACCAAGGGAGTATTTACATTTTAGGGTAATATACAAATATACCCCTATGTATTTGAGAAAGTGCAAATATACCCCTGAGATAATTTTTAGTGCA
>JAULKK010000009.1:6021699-6036540 GCA_032355705.1 Rubia peregrina
AACTTGTTCTTTGCCTTCCCCCCTTCTTCATCTTCACTCTTGAGGTCACATAAGATTTTCATTGCTTCTTTCGAGTATTAGCACATTCAGCCTGGATGTGTCCATATCCCTCACATTCTCTACATTGAGTTCTTTTGGACTATTTTTTACCACTGTGATTTCTTAAGAATTGCTGATTGGTTTGTTCCATTCATGTTCCATGATTATTACCAAGGTCTTAAGCCTAAGGTCTATTACCGTTGAATCTTTCCTAAGATTTTTTACTCATGACTTTATTCAGTATTCTTGAGAAATTCTTTGTGATAAATGAAAGTTCTTCAATTCCATCATCACTATCAACTTTAATGAGTGATCCTAGACATCAAAGTCTTGAAAGACAACTCCTTTTGTACTTTCTTGGTTGGACGTTCCAATGTCATCTCACAGGTTTGCAATGATCCCATTAGTTCATCTAAAGCCATGTTGGCCACGTCTCTTGCCTTTTCTATTGCCGCAATTTTGTTAGCAATATTTGAGGAAGTGATCTCAAAGTTTTTTCTCACCAATTTGGACTCCTTATAGATTTTTCCAAGTTGACGCGTCGTATTGGTGATATTTCTCAGTTCCCATTAAACACAATAGTATCATCCTCCCCCATTTTAACTCTTCAAACTTTGTGGCCAACATTTGGAGTTTGGATTCACATACATGACTTGTTCCTTCATGCATAATCTCCAAAATATCCCATACTTTCTTTGCCTGATGATGTGTAGAGATGAGTTTAAACTGGTTTTCATCCACTTTTGTGAAGATAGCATTGAATGCTCTGAAGTTTTCCACTGAAGCCTTCAATTCATCAAAAAAACCATGATGCCTTAGGTTTAAGCTTTAGTTTCTTCAAACTAGATTTACCTTCTTTTGAACTGGATTCTCCTTCTACATTTCTCTCAGTTGGTGGATTTCAGTATGTTTCAATGGAGTACCAAGCCAGTTCATCCAGTGAATTTATGAAAACTCTCATGCTTGCCTTCCATTAGTTGTAATTTGTTCCTTCCAGCAGTGGTGGTCAAGAGACAGAAGCTCCTTATTTGGTCGCCATTAGTAAAATTGGTGATAGCACGACCGACATCTATCAATAAACAGATTAATAATCTTGGCAGACATTGGTTAAAGCAACGATTGACGGCATCCATTTTTTTAAAATTGACTATGGAGTCTATAGACAACATAGGTGATGCGGGGGATCCTTCCTAGTGATGATAGTTCCTGAAATTGGCAAGGTTCCAACCTTTTTTGAGTACCTACAAAGGTTCTCGACGGTGGTTCCCATGGAGGAAGATCCGACACCCAAGTTAGAATTACTTTTCTTTTTAGTATTTTCTTAGTAAAAACCCAACTTACCCAGTTTGCTATCCTATGCCCTTATTTATAGAGTCTAGGTCGTGTTATTACGGTCCATGTATTGTGCTCCTCCCTCCTAGATCTTGGCCTAGCAGGGGTTGTTTGTGGTGAGTGGTGTTTTTCCACTATTTCTAGGATTGATTACCCTTGGACGAAGCGTCTTGCGTGTTCAGCGAACTGTTCCGCTCTTGGGAGGTTGTTATTCCCATGCTAGGCTTTTCTTGACTTGGACTGGGTGCATTATGTACATACCATAACCTCCCCAGCCACAGGTTCATAGTTAGCGAAGCGGGTGGTAGCCATGTTATAAAGATGAAAGGGTTATTTTTTGTAGAGAAGTTTGGTGAGCGTTAGAATTTCAACGCTGCACGAAGCTAAAAAATGACTTCTTGGGTAAGAATGTATAAATTGCAAAATGTATAAATGAATAATAAAATTATTATAGATAAGTAGTCCTTTAACTTCAGGGAGTTGTTAGTAGGCCTGAAAACAAGAAAAAATGGGAATTTTAAATTGCATGGCATTCAAAGTAATCATTATTAAGTGTAGATTTCAAAATTGGGGATTTGACATCTTCGAATTTGAACTAATACAAGTTGTTTCATTTCTCGGGAAAGTGCATTCGTGAAAATTAAAATTTTGGTTTGTGATCCTTTGTGTTTATATACAAAGGTTTTTTTTTGTGTTCTATAAGCTTACTTTGTATTTGTTGCACTCTTGGTATTCCCGTAGATCGGTCAATTTCTCAAGGATGATGCGAAGTGTGGAAGGTAAATTTTATGTCTTAAGTCCTTATCTTTCGAACGCATGGTGACTCAGGGATACAAGTCATCATCTGCAACTGTTATTCCTGGTGCCGTTGGTACTGGGACGGGTTATAGTTTTGTTTGGGTTGATGATGAGGTGATCATGAGGGCGATAGTATTAATGGGGATTTGAGTAGTCAAGAAGGTAGTGATGATGATACTATTATTTGTATGAAAGATGTAGATGCTTTGAGAGAGCATCATTCTTTTTTGGATGATTGTGAGGTAAATCTACCTAGTACTGGTTAGAGGGTGCAATCATGGCTGGTTCAATGTATTTTTTGGTCTTGTGCGAAAATGTTTTTGGGCCCTTTTATAAATTTTTTCTATTTTAATACAAAATAAAAAAAAGAATATACATGGGAGATTGTAACATACTCAAGTGCAATGCTAGAAGTTCACTCCAAATTTATTTTATTTTCATTAAAATATCAAAAATATTTTTAAAAATAGAGGAAATATTAATCAAAACACTAAAAAACATTACTTCATTTTGAATCATTCACTATGATGTTCCAAATTTAGTAATTTCTTTTATCTTAAAAAAAATTAAATTTATTTATACCAAGTATATTCTTAAATTTTGTCTATGGACAAACTTTTTTTATTTAGGTTGTGTATCTTGATTTTACTATTATTCAATTTTTAATGTTTCATTTTATAAAAATATATATTTGCAATTTTTTCAGTACGTAAAAGAAATAATGTCATATAGAATTGATATAAATTTTTTGATAATTTAAATAAATACTCTCTTGATCGATTAGTAAGTGGTGATCTTTACAAGTTAAAAGCAAGGAAAAAAAACTCACCATTCTTCTTCAAATTAAAAAAAAATATAAAAGAAAAGGAAGACTAAAACAAACAAATTTATAACTTAAAGAAAGCTTAGTAATGGAAACACTACTGCAGGATAAGTGCATTTGCACCAGTAATTGCACTGGTAATATATCCCCTAAGATACCAGTGCGTAAGTATAGCGTTGTACCAGGTGGTTACATAAGCACCGGTAAATATACGGGTGCATTATATGATACACACCAATACCTTGTACTGGTGCGAATGAAAATATACCGGTGTAAGTACTATGCACAGTTAAGTTTTTTACCGGTATCTCATTTTATGACTGGTGTACGTATGTATGATACTGGAGGGTGACACTACTATATTTGCACATCTATTTATATGTGTACTGGTCTAGACAATCATTTCATGTGTAAATTGAAGCCTCTATACTATACACCGGCTATGTATACTGGTGTGTAATATGTACACCGGTTCTTCAAATATTTCTACCGGTGCCTATCAATGTACATTATTTTTTTTTGAAATACTGGTGTTTTATAGGTCTTACACCGGCATTACAAGGTACCGGTGCATAAATTTCTTACATCGGTAATAATTTATTCATACCGGTGTAAGTTTAATTTCTTTTTTGCAATGTTTAATTTGATTTGTGGTGGGCCCTCCCGGATCATTTCCGAGAAAATTACTGATAGAAATATTTGAATAAAAAATATAAGAAATGTAAAGTAACAAAATATAAGAAAGTATGAATGAAAATATGATTCGGCAAAGTAAGAAATATCCATTTGTAAAAAGATAAATACATCAACACGAGTGCAATAATATCAAAAATCACACAAATTCAATATGACCATACACCTAACAAAAGCCCAATAATCAACCTACAATGTCGTTCTTATCATCCAGGAGGTGCAATGAAGTATTCGCTTGTTGCTGGTACTCATCTATCCAAACCCGCACCATTTATCGGCAACACCCTAATTTCATAAGCATGGTATGCCCCTTGGCCCTCTAGAAAGATCTGCGATTTAGACACTTACAATATTAGTGAATAATACTGTTTGTAATATAAATTATCAATATTTATTTGTGAAAAGTGATGTTCACCTTTAGGATATTGTTTGACTTTACTGTGAGCACAAGTTCTTCTTCCATGAAAAGCATGACAGAGTACCCGTATTTCCAAGAACCACACTCAGTTTGGTACTGAAAAGTAATAGTATTGTTTGTACCCATTTACTAAGTTCATAAATAATGTAGTTGAAATGGAACTTTAGGATTGAATGACTTACTTTTATGTTCTTGATTTTCCAAGTGTATTCGGGTTCCAGTCCTATCTTTCTCTTCTCCCTTTGGTACGTGCAAGTAATCGTGTGAATAAAGTAAATTAAAACGTTATGTTGTTTGAGTATATTACATTAATGTAATTTAGTTTGATTGATAGTAATACCTGGAAATCACCATTTTTTCAATCAAGCTGGTTGGTTTGATACCCTCCGACAATGTGTCAAGCGTAAAAACCTCATCCGTGCTAGGATGAATAATGATAGGATACCAATGATCGCTGCGGGAAAATGACACTTGTTAATTAATGAAATGGAAGAGGTTAGAAATGTAATTGTTAAACCGGGAATTGTGGCTTACATTCTAATGTAGGGCACAATGTAGAACTCACCTTCTGTTTGCTTCTTTGTGTTCCAGATTTTGGCAAAACACTTTTCGACCTTCTTATCGATGCCCGTCAAGTTTCCCACATTTAAAGGACAGAATTGGATGTGGCCCGCATTAGTTTCATACACTTTCTCCCAGAGTTGCCTATTATAGTAAGGTCAATTAAAGAATTAAATTTTAAACGATTAAAAATACAAGTAAGCTCGTAAGGTTCGGAATTCACCCCATCCAACATATCCATTTGTGAATCATCAATCCAATTCATCGAGTGGAAGTTTCCGAACTTGTTACCGAACTCAACCAGCTGATCTATGCCCACGCCGCTGGAATACTTGACTGCAAAGGTCGATGGTCAGAAAATTGGGAAGAACATGCAACCATTTTTTCTTTATCATTTCCATGGCTATCACATTGCAATCCACGATGTACCTCTCCATAAACAGGTAGTCTTTTAAGTTTTGCCAATTATGAATCTGCGGGGACAAAGTTATACAAAATGGAATTTAATCTACTTGAAATTGTTAGTCATAAAAAGTACCTGTTTGGGTGACTTTGGGACAATTTTTAGTCTTGCAGAAGGACGGTAATTGGTGCTTGAGTGGGATCGCTTTCCTGAAGATGTACCCATCTTTCCATGTTAAAAAAATAATTAATATCACTTGTTGAATGCAATACATGTATTTGTATTTTTTGTTAAAAGATAGTGAAGGTGTAACGAGAATATACCACATCATTAGTGAGAATCGTAATGTTCTACTCATCGTTGAGCATGTTTATGTTGGCCTCGTCCTTATCATTGTCACTTGGTTGCTCGTCTCCTATCTTATCAAAGAGACTGACCAATCGACCACGCTATCCAATGCCTCTCCAACGTTATCGAACTGGTGGTTGGTTGAGGGCAATCCCATCCTAGGATGGTAGATTGACTCGCAAACTCTTGCGAGCCACCTTGAGGAGTATGCTGACGACGAAGAATTTAGTATTAAAAAGCCAAAATGTAATTTAGTATTTTAATCTAGTGGGCCAAAAAGTAATTCAAATTTTAAAAGGCCCAGATTTAAATTAAATGACCCAAATTTAACAAAATTAAAGCTAAAAAAGCGAAACACAAAAAAATTATTTTGGGCCCTAAAAATTTTGGGCACAGCACGGGAGCACAATCTACACTGGGCTCGGGCTCAGAAGGAGACAAACACAAACAAGATCTCATATTCAAAAAAAAATTCCTCACCAACAATGAGGCAGAACACAAAGCACTCGTTGGGGGACTAGATATGATAATACGAATGGACATACAAAGCCTCCGAGTTCATACCGACTCTTAGGTGGTCGTGGAATAGGTGCCAGGGGATTACATTGTCAAAGAAAGACATTTGGATAAATATTCGAATGAAACAAGACAACCAAATGTTCGATCACTTCAAGATTACTACCTATGTCCCTCGATCAAAGAACATCAAGGCAGACACCCTAAATAAGCTAGAAATATCCAAATATCCAAAGCTTTAGTCGAGTCAATAGTACGATAGACACAAAGGTTGCTCAAGTCCGGGAGGATGACTAAGGGCGGATAGGCCCAATTACACAATATTGGAACATTGCCTCCTGTCAACAGATAAGGATGAAGCACATGGAATTAAGCTTAAATCACTGTCATACAACTATGTAGACAACATACTCTACACATAGGGAAACCTGACCCCGTGGCTCAGATACATGGGATGTCAACTCAACGCCTTCGTCCAGTAAAGTGCAATAGATGTCAATTCAATGCCTTCGTCCAGTAAGACTGCAATCAGAAATGTCCTGGGTTTATGGCACTGGGCATTCGACAAGTGGGGAGTTGACATTGTGGGACCATTCCTGGTTGGAATGGGGGGAGCAAAAAATTTCCTCGTCGCAGTCGATTGCTTCACCAAATTGGGTGATAGTGAACCCCCTACACAAAATCAAGGCCAAAGGGGCAATTTTATTCGTGTAGCAAAACATAGTCTGTCATTTTTGGATGCCCAGAACAATCATGCCAGACAACGACACCCTATTTGCATGCAGGGAATTCAACGAATGGTGTCAAAACTTAAGCATAGTCTTAGATATTCACTTCGTAGTCAACATATGAGCTAATGGACAAGTGGAGATAACGAATCCTATGCTCATCCAAGGAATAAAAAGAAGGTTAGATGGGAAGCAAACCAGATGGGTTGAAGAGCTACCAACTGTCCTTTGGGCTTATCAGACAGTGTCCACTACCTTGATCGCGGAAACCTCATTCAGGCTAGTATACGGTCATGAAGCGGCCATCCCTAGCTCAAGAATCATTAACTGCAATGAAGACAACAATCCGAAAAACATTAGAGCAAGCTTGGATATTATTGAGAAACATAGGCAAATCATTACTGTTAGAGAGGCAAGATATAAGCAAAAACTAGCCAAATCGTACAATGACAGAGTCAAAACCACCTCCTTCAAAATAGGAGACATGGTACCCAGGAAGAATGAGGCTAGCTTAGCCGAGAAGATAGAGAAACTCTACTCCAAATTGGAGGGTCTGTACTGAGTTATAGGGACCTACAAGTCTAACATCTACTCCTTAGCCAGAATGGATGGAACGGTCGTCCCCAATGCATGACATGTGACCAACCTTAGGAAATATCATGTATAGACCTAGGATTCCTATAAGGGTGTATTGTACATGGGCCACGATACGATTGTAGGCTCCACTTTTCAATTTCACATCAATATATCATCGTGGTTGTACACACATTAATGTAAATATCTTCTTGGAGACAACTTTATGTTTCCAACTAACAACAAACACAAGCAAATGTGTAAATCATCCACCGTGCGATTTAAGCAGAAAATGACTTACGGCTTTGCATAAAACAAGTAAATCATCTACTTTGCGACTTAAACAGGAAAATCATCTGTGGATTTGCAAAAGAAGGGTAAATCACCCACCTCCCGACTCAAGAAGGAATAACAAATACAGTTTCGCATAAAATGGGTAAATCACCCACTTCACAACGTAAGAAGAAAAATCACCTGCCGCTTAGCACACAATTGACAATTCACCCACTTCGCGACTTTATCAAGGTAGTCATTTGCGTCTTCGCACAAAATCCCGATTCGGGAGGCAACATGACCTATCCATGTCACAGTAATCGTTTTACTTGCATACGTAAAAAGATGTAAACAATTTCCAGAATTTCATACATACAACTAGGTGAACTATAATCCGTGACTGCCGCAGTGAAAGAGTCTACTAACCTTAACGTGGCAATTATCACAGTAGTAAAAACCACTACAGATGGTCAATTCCTAGCAGAAACAAATTAAATTTAAATAAACATAGTGATGACAAATTACTGAAGGAATACCTATTCCATGTGCATCCTGAAACCTACTTCTACAGCAACAAAATCCTAATCCTTTTTTACAATTTGAATGATTGAATCCACATCCAATTCAGTTCACATAAAAAGAAGCCTCTGCTGCTGTTTCTATGAAATGGAATGCCTCCTGTTTCTTGAATATGCACCAGAAGATCTTGTTTCTCCCTGAACAATTGACTTGGGGCTCTGAGAACTACCAGAGGTCTCAGAGCTCCTGTTCTCTGCATTTCCATTGGCTTTGCCAACAGCCCACAACTTATCGAATATCCTCCGAGAGCGAGAGGGTAACAACTGAGCTCCAGTTGTACTATTTTTGCTCCCCCCTTTGGCCAGCTTTGCTGTTCTTGGCAGATTATCATCTCTTATCTTCATTGAACCCATTTCTTTGGTCAAGGATCTGGGGCTTTCAGCTGCCATTTTCTGCCAACCTTCTTCAGCCTTATTTTCTGCCATTTCTTTGGAGCTGTTTGTTGTTGCATGAACTGCAGCAGCTGCCCTAATTTGCTCGAAGTATAGAACTTGCACCACTACCCGGAGAGGCAGACAATCATTTTGTGCTGCATGCATTGATGCTTCAGTAGTCAGTTTCCTGACATCCATTAATCCACAAAGATGCTTCCTTTCAGATTTTGTCAAGGTTGGATGGCCCTGCATGAAGACAACAAGGTAGTTGCGTAAAAAGTGCACCGAGTAGATGAATGTACAATCTGAAAGAAAACATGATACAAAAGATGGCTACCTTCAAATATGCATCAATGGCTCCATAAAGACCATCATGAATTGGCCTAGCTGACTCTGGAACCATCTGCACCAACTCAATGAAGCCAGAGAGGGTAAAGTTAGGATCTTGGGATATTTCTGCAAGATAACCATCAACCAGGTTGGCAACACTTAACCAATTTCCTGGAGCCGATGTGAAACCTGTTATCCTATTATCACATTTTCCAATTAGTTCCAACTCCTGATCAATTGCTCCCCGGGTAAAATATCGATTCACCAGGGCTTTGGCAAGTTCAACATCATAAACAGTCGGTTGTGGAGATCTTGCTGGGACCAGCAAGTCAATGACATAGGCCTCATCCAACTTAGAACTAATGTTCTCTATCAAGTCCTCTCTTAATGAATCATCTGCTCCAACTAGAATGGCAACTTTCAGTAATTTAAGCAAGAAGCTGCAGGAGCAAGCAGCACTAGAAGGCAGAAGACAAATCATTGTTTCAACCAAAGATCTGTTCCTCGTGTTGTGAACTTCAGAAACCAAAGCATGTATGGAATCTGGCAACCATCTCATAGCATAAGTCCTCAATGCCTCACCGATGACCTTACCTTCCATTCTTCCTTTTGATTTGATTGCAAGCATTACTCGCTTGTAGAGATCAACTTCAAGTTCACATATATCTTCTATCCACCAATCATTTGGCACAGAACCACGAATTTTCACTCCGTCCACAAATACTTGTTTTTTTGCTGCTAACTTACGAGTATAAGTGTAACTCCAGGTTATATTTGAAGGATCTGCAGAGGTTTTCGAAGCAATGGAATCGATGCACCTCCCTACAATCTTAAGGTCCTCAGACCATGGAAGTAGAGACTTTGTGGTTTGTAGAACTATGATAGAGTCTTTCCAGCCACGAAAAATACTGGTGTTGAGAAATACATCAATCTTAAAAATAAGGTTTCCACGATCAACCTCTTCAGTCATCTCAAGAAACTCAGCTGCACAACGGGCAGCTACAACATTATATGGGTTAAGAGTAACCGTTATTCCATAACAAAACTTAGCACAGATTTCAAATGCTTTTGGTCCACCAGGGAAGTTAAACAGTTCAATCTCATCTGGATTCTCCTCACCAGCTCTTGACACAAGCTTTTGCAAGTGGTTGCTCTTTAACAAGAGAGGGAACTGAAAGAATAATTTTACTTTAAAAACAGGTCAAAATTATACCACACGAATAACAAAGTTTTTTGAAAGATGATTGATCAGCCAAGTTGAGAGACTTTATTTTGAAATTTAAAGCATACATAATTTACAAATGATCTGCCACAAGTTTGTTCATCATCTTATTATAAGATACATAAAGAAACATTTTCCTTACAGATAGAGAACCTTCATTCTTTATCGATAGTTTGCGAAGATTTACCTTGTGAAGATGAAATTTAACTTCCCCAACTGCAATGACAACATCGGTAGCTAATTCAGCTGACACATGCCTGCAGAAATAGACAGCTTATCAAAGACCTTATTCGAGTAGTATGACACTGATCAACTATCTTCTCTCCTAATGAAGATGTAGATATTTTGATGGATTAATGAAAATGGGAACTTCATAATATGAATAAATGTTAATAAAAAAAATGATTGAGAACTAACTAGTAACTTCATCGAAACTCCCAAGCTAAGGAAGTAAGCATTCCAAATGCTATATCACCCATTGATCGTCGGAAACTAGAGAATGTCTAGTTTACTCTACTACTCCATAAGTTGATATTGTTTTTACCCAGTGATGAACCATACCCATAAGTGCCCAAACTTGCTAAACAACTAAAAGAATTCCCGCTGATGATCTTACACTATCGAGAAATCTGGTACAAACAATCAGTGAATGTTACATTCGCCGAGTATGTGTTTCTTATTCTGAACTTCAAGCAATTCATGATTATTGATTCCCAGAAGTTCCATGCCTCATTTAGTCACTGCAATTAAAACTCTAAGAAACTTATAATTGCTGTCACATTCTTTTCGAAAATGGCTCTAAAAATTCAACTTAATTATTGGGTCATTTACAGTATGGTATTTCAGCACAGCTAATCATTGATGATTAAGTTGTGATTTTGTAAGCGTGGATAAAAGTGAACCAAGCAAAGAAAGGACCACCCAAAGGCAATAAAGCAAGCAGGTAATCATCAAAACCATATGCCACACACTTAACCAGTTACAATGTGTCCCTTATCTAAATAAACAATGCTACGGATAGGTACATTTCTGACTTCTTCTATCCTTTGAAACAGAACTACTACATGAAAATGTATGTCCTAAAGCATACCATAGATTTATCCCATTTGTTCCCATCCCATATGACTTTTTCATAATTGGACCACAGTTTAACCAACATCTACAATTAAGTACCTGGACCACTTGATGGTAATTACCTTGCTGATTATAAAAATAAAAGGGACCAAAGAGAGGGAAATAAAATAACCATCTAGTCCAACTAATAATTGTTTGGGCAAAACACAAAAATGGCCACATGTTTCTGTGAATGTGCAGAAAGAACGTGAGTTGAAAGTGCTAAAACAACACCAAGTGTTTGTCAAATGTGCTGAAACAACTTTAAGTATTTGTTGAATGTTACCTTAATGCCAAAACTAATGCCAGAATGCGGGGTCATTATGAATGTCCAAAGTCATTTTTGCACTTTCAAAATAACTCTGGTTACCTCGGCACTTGAAAAAAAAAATCATTTTTGCACATTTCTCTAATTGTTATTAGCAGTAAATTAGGATGAAAAGCATACAAACACGCAAAAACAAAGAGACAAAACTGCATAAAACCCATTACAGGATTGTCAGAAAAGAATTACTTAACTGTATTTTTTTATTGTAAAAAAAAAACAATAGTGATTCCATCACAGTGATTACATTCTTATGCTCGTGTGACTCCAAACTCTGGACCCAGAAAACAGAATGGAGAAAGCAGAGAAGAGAACTCAGAGAAAAAAAGACAAGAAAATCTGAAAGCCAACTGACCTGGTACAGTTGCCTTCAGCTTGAAATGCATCAGGCTTTGAACCCAATTTCATAAACTTCATGCTAGCTCTCCACAATTTCAACTTTATGAAGAAACGTTGTGAAGAATATTGCCTGGCAGTGGCACAAGAACAAATATACACGAAAATCACAAGGAGACAAAATGTTTCTCCACAACCTCGGTTCTCGAGCTCAACCAAAGGAGGAAGCGAGTTCCATTAAATTGATTCATAGTACATACGGTAGAGGAGAGGAGAGTATACAGTATACAAAATAATGACTGATCACATTGATGGGTTGTTTTACAGTTGGGGCGGATTGGTAGCAATTAAATACTAGCCGCCTTTGCCATAACTCCTCGGAGATTTCTCCACAAATCTCAAGGTTCTGACGAAGTTGTCGCAATACGTGCAGGGAAAGAAAGAGGGAGAGACCAGGAGGATCAATGGCTAGTGCGTGGCAGTCTGTGTAGTTGTTGTTTTTGTAGGGGACTGTAGCCGTAGGTAGGACAGACCCGCAGGGGGCTTGATTTCTGATGCAGGTCTATGCACGCTAGCTTCCGGAGGACGATTTTACCCTTGCACATTTCATTTATTACGTTGGACCATGGATGAACTAGATTGTGTCCACAATTTGAGCTACTCCTTTTGTCCCAGCTCAAATTGCAAGAAAACAAAGATTCAATCAAATTAAGAAAATTTTGACTACATATTTGAATAGATGTATAAATAATAATATTGTTGTAAATGATATCGTTTGATTCGGCATATCAAGTAGTTTCTAAAAAGTAATTTTTTTGTTTACCGATATAATACGTAGTTAAATATATTAGTGGTCAAACGAGTGTGTTGAAAACCGTGAAAAAGATTCCTTACAATTTGAGCTGGGACGGAGGGAGTATCAATTTCTAACCCGAATTTTTGACCCGACTCATACCAACTCGATCGTATTTAACTTGAACTGATCCTGACCCGCAAAAATATTTACCCAAACTCAACCCCGACTCGACCCGAAACCCGATTTTGACTTAATAATCTGGGTCCAAACCCGAGCCCGACTCGACTCGAACTCAACCCAAAACCCGATTCTGACCTGATAATCTAGGCTCAAACCTAAACTTGACTCAACCCAAATTCAAGCAGAAACCCGATTCTGACCTAATAATTTTAACATGAAATCCTAAATTATAAAATTTCTCAAAATTCTAACACTATCTTCAGAGATAAAAACACCAAATTAAATTGTGACCTACCAAATTAAAATTTCTAGCTCCGCCCCTACCCAACACTGACATACCGGTGCCTATGTACTTATTTTCTAGTAGTGTAACTCAACCGGCCCTGGCCTGAGGAGCATTACAGACTTTAACACTTTCAACCCAAATATGTTTTGACTCGACCCGACAAACAGACTTTGACACTTTACAACCCGAATATGTTTTGACCCGACTCGACCCAACAAACAGACTTTGAAACTTTTCAACCCTACACGACAAACAGACTTAGACCCATTTCAACCCAAACCAATTTCAATCCGACCCGACCCGACTAACAGACTTCGACCCATTTCAATCTGAACCTATTTTGACCCGACCTGACTCACCCGACCCAATAAATAGATTTTGACTTATTTCAATCTGATCCGTTTTAACCCGAACCCATTTGATCAGAACCCGAACCTGACCTGAATAACCGAATTGACAGCACTATCCACAATGCAATGTCATTACACTAAGAGCAGCCCATCATCGACTAAGTTCAACTAAAGAAGTATATGAAGATTTTAGGGAATTATAGAATTGGGGTTTTGAAGAGAAAGAATGTCATATATTCTTGTGAGAGTCCAATAATGTTCATCTAGTGTCAAAGTGAAGAGTGCATAAACATAACTCTAAAACTAATTTATGAAAAGACCAAAAGACCCTTAACTGAATGGTTAAATATAATGCTCACACCCCTCTCAAACTCACAATTCTACAGCAATGAGCATCGAGAGTTTGTCAGATAAGAAATGAAATTGCGTAGAGGAGTGAGCCTTTGTAAATGAATCAGCAGTTTGGAGAGAAGAGGGATAGTGTAGGATAAGGTGATCAAATGTAGTTATAGGAACCGCCTTTAAAATGCCTCATTAAAGGTGGTTAATTGCCCAATTTGACAAGGCTGTGGAACCTCCTTTAAATATGTTATGAACTCGGACCGACTTTGGCCTCCTCAGTTGTTCGTACAAGTTCCGGTATCGAAACTGTAATTCAGTTCCGACACCTGGACTAGGCTCAGATCCGACGATTTTGTTCCTCAATCGGGTCCCTATTCCGGACCTAAACTGCCTTTTGAATGCAAGAGCTTCTTTTTTTGGTTTAATTAGTTACAACCTCGGAAGTTAAGTCAGATCGAATGGTACCGAATGAGGAATCGATGATCTTATCTTTGTTATTGAGTGATACAATCCGAGGAGCACCTTCCGAGTTCGAAAGAGCTTTCGGGAGCAATGACAAAATAACATGATTAGCTTACGTAGAAATAGAAATCACCTAACTATTCCGCTCATAACGTGGGTCGGGTTTTGGTGGAGGTCCGCCCCCATGTGGCGAGTTTGGATGTAGTTTTCGTGGGAGTGAGGTAGGTATGGATATGAACATTGATACCCGTCATGGGTAGTGGGTCGAGCATGGATATAAGTTCATACCCACCCCACCACCCCCTATGGCCACTATGTACACAATAATTTATTATATAATAAACTATCATTTATCCATAATGCACATGTTTTACTTATAATATTTCCATGTAAATATTATTAAAATTTTAATATTAAAATTATTAATTTTAAAGTAAAATTTAGGTGTCTTTTGAAGATATAAATGGGGTGAGTAAAATGGATTTGAAGTGGGTATGAAAATCCAAGTGGGTGATGGGGTGGGGTAGATTTTAGATAATACCCGATGGGGCAGGGATGAATTTTAATATTGTACCCGTCATGGGTAATAGGGCGGGTATGGGTATAAAATTTTTAGGTGGTCATGGGTATGGAGGTACTAT
>JAULKK010000009.1:6046581-6057689 GCA_032355705.1 Rubia peregrina
GTTTATGGCTTCATTAATAATAATAAAAATAAACTAAAATGATCACACTACCTCATTAAAAAAACCAGTGGAAAAAATAGTATAGTGTCGACCTCCTAAAAATACTAAACTAAGAAAATATAATAAATTACATTTTTGAAATCTTATCATTTTCTTTTTTTGTTCGGCTCAACTGGCCCAAGCCCTACCTACCCCATCCACCTGGCTTTTTCACCTACAACCCTCTTCATCCTCACAATTTCTCACCCCATTTTTTCACCATTTCTCACCTTTCCTCACCAATTTTTTGTTGGGCTCTGCCTTCTTCATCCTCACCATTTCTCACCTCTCCTCACCCCTTGAATTCCTCACCTCTAATATCCATCTTTTTCACCAACTAAATTCACCATTCCTCACACCCAAAATTTCTCACTGGGTGATGGCCATTGCAAAATTAACTCATGATGGTGATGAGGCTTGATGAAGCTACGCCAATGCCGACAAGATAGGAGGGAAGATGCGCTGACTGGAAGATGCTCCGATGGGAAGACGCAGCAAATAACTGGTGTGACGACGGAGATAACGGCAAGGAGGACAACAGAGATGACGATGAAGAGGCTACGGGGACGACGACATAACAGAGGCAAAGGCTATGGGATGTGAGTTGATAAGTTCTAATGAATTAAGTGGAGTCTTTGTGATTATTTAGTTTGTAAGTTTCAATTTATTGAAAATTAAAAGATTAAACGAGGTGTTGGTTGAGATTTTCTGGTGTTTGAATGTTGTGTGGGTGGTGGCTATCGGTGGCAACATGCCGAATGATAAGAATTAAAATAAATAAAAAATAACAAGTTGGAGGCAGTCTCCCGGTCATCCATTTTTTCACGTGGTTGACTTCTTGCAGATTTCCAAAGGTTTCCATCTCAACCTTTACCGTTGTTTCCAGACAAGGGTGATTCAACATCAACCGAATGTCTGCCGATACAAACAAAGATTTAATATGTATAAAATTTTAAAAAAAATTGATAAAAAGAACATATCTTTATGTTGTATATCTTATTAATCAAATAATCAAACAAATATTATTACTAATCAACAATCCATAACTACACATTACAAAAAAACAAAACAAACATGTTCTAACAAAAACAACAAATCCATCTACCTCTGTCTTCTCAATTCCAAGCATTTCCATGGCACCTGCGGATTGACAAAGTCAATTCTGACCCTAACTCTTTCGACCACCTTCACCTGCCCTTTCCATGGATGGATGACCAGGCCTTTGCTGCTCCGGACAATGAGTGCATAAAAAAAAAGATGTTGTACAATGGGACTTCTAAGGCAATGACGGAGATGAGACTATGATGTGCGGTGCAGATGAGGTGCAGGTGGTGGTGCAAGAGTTTGAAAGTGGTTGAGGAATACGGTGGTGAAGTTGTGGAGAAAAATAAAATGGGGAAGGTGATGGATGTAATCATCTTGTGTTCCAGGTGAATCCCCCACAATCAATCTGTGATGGCAGATGGGGGATAACGAATTATTTCTTGAACATGCAAGAGAAAAAAGGGTTTTGGAGAAGGGGGAAGAGTGCGTCTTTTAAGCTTTTACGGGAGTGGGGTGACATTTGTTGTAACAAATGAAGTCAATTTATTACAAGGCGGTTGAACCGCTTTCTAATCTTCTATTGTTACTCGTCTTTATGACTGTTCCGATTTCAAAACAAATGCAGTTTATATTACAAAATATGTTAGTTACAGTTGCAAAATCAAATTTTGATTTGGAATTAACCCTAAATTTTTAAATAAGCTTTTCGACGAACCTTGCAGTTTCGGAATTAACTATGGTTTATAAACCCTTGCTGAATTTGGGGCTCGCAAATTCCCTTCAAGTTTTCAAAATTCCCAGCAAGCTTAATTGATGAAACCCCTTACACCAATTTGGATACTGACACCATGACATCCACCTCCATTGGGTATGGTGGAACTAGTAGGTGAAAGAAGCAAATTGCACGAACAAAGAAATTGGCGACTACTTTCGACGATGCAAAATTTGTGTCTTTAGCAGCCTCCCAAAGGTACAATGCTCTGCTACAAAATGCCAGGTTACTGTATTCATATGCCCTTGAACTGAATGACACTGCAACACTAGAGCTGAGTAACATTGCATCCCTATTTGAAATCCAAAGTAGTTCTGCCATCCTCTCCATCAAGGATGCAACACACTTTTGCAAATTGTGTCAATTATATGTCAACATAGTGCTAGTAGATAAAAGTTAATTCTCTACTATGGTTAGTGGTAGACGGTTTGACGTTGATCCATGGAAGATCAATAATGTTCTAGGTTGCCCGTACAAGAGCCTTCAAAACTATTATCCAGTGGTTTCTTATGCTTCTTTGGACATACGTCATCGTTCAAACTGGCTCGTACATGTTGATCTACCCCTGTTGAATCCTACCCATCTAGGCCAATTTTACTTAAATAGGTAAGTCGCCGATCCCGACTCCGGTGAGAGATATAAGTTGCAGTATTTGGCAATATAACAAAGAGTTGTATGTGAGATGGTAGCAAAAAAATTTGGTGTCATTAAGGGGTCATATTAGTGATCCCATAATCACCAATATTATGTTGTTCTACTCTTTGATTAGGAAGGCTATACCTTTTCCAACACATGTTGGCATCCATTGTGCATTCGAAGAAAAAGGCTATAAAGCTATCTCATTTGCAAATACCTGAAGTCGGATAACACGTTGACATATAGAAGCCAGGTTGTGCCTCCTAAATTGTACGACCGGAAGTTCTTTGAGAACAAGAACTGGAAACTCATCGAGAGGATATAATCACACAGGGTTTGCGAAAGAAATAAAAAGAGAAGGCGAACATATAAATGTGGTTATTTTTTCATTAAATCCATTATCAACGTTTTCCATACGTATTACTATTCTAATTTGACGCTCACAATTGTAGGTGAAGAGGACAAAACCTCTTTCATGGTGGACATGTACAAACTAATGAAAGATAATGTCAACAAGATAATACATTGGAGGAAGACGACTCATGAAACCAAGAAGATTGTCAGAGCAACAAGGCTTGCAGAAAGACGATGCAAGGATCACAAGCATGGATATCCATTAAGCATTTTTTACTTCTGAGTTATTAATAATGTTGCCTTGTACGAAATCATGTCTTGTAAGCAATTTTCTGTCTGTATCTATCTGCTGAAATTGGTTAACCCAAGGTTCATTTACCTTCTAAAATTGGGACGTGTTACACACATGACCAAATAATTAGACTCCTTCGCTCAGTATTTGATGAAAGGTTCGTGCATCCATAGTCTATTGGAAGTACGTTATATGTTCATATATTGGAGGTGTGTTTGGTATGTGAGTGACATAGAAGTAATTACTCAATATTAAGAAAACCTGTTATTTGAACTAGTTCCCGGCCTAAGTTACAAAGTCAGGAATATGTTGGAGTTCAGAACTCGAAAAGTCTTTCAGACTGGAATATGTTATGAATGGAATAATTTATTTCAAAAAAAAATCTGGAATTAGTTAATGCTTTCGACTCAGAAGTTTATTCGGATATGATTAAACACGATAAATATTATACTTCCAATTTTGAAACCCTCACCGAAAATAATTGACCCTCAAACATATCACCACTTTTACATCCAAATTAGGTAATGTAAACATCCATATAATTAGAAACAAACTGACATTTACATATAGTTTCCAAAAAGCTTACACAATTATAACATAAAGAAGTTGCTACTTGGGAAGATTTAAATAATCACACAATGGATCAATTTCTATTTCGCATTGATAGGCATGACAATTAGTGTGCTCAAATACGTTATCTCAATCTATTCTTTTGATATGATGATCAATAACAGTACAAAAGGTTGGACGTGGACGATAACAGAACACTTTATTCCAAATCAAATTCCCCCTCACATTTCTGAGCAACCCCTATTGACAATCAGTGATATTCAGAGGATCGATTCCTGAATTCTTTATTTGCATCAAGCTAAACCATCCTAAACGCATATTTTTACCTTTCAAAAAATATTTTAATTACCTGCAATAAATAATAAGCTCCGAGATGCCCTAAACCATTAACTTTTCCTAGCGCTTGAAAACTATTGGATGTCATTGAACTTTCATCCCTAAGAAATTCCAGCTAAAAACTATTAAAAATAGAAGAATAAGTTACCAAAAAGTACTCATGCACTAAATCTAGCACATGCAAACTCACTGCTCCCCACATGTACAATGCTTCCATACCTTTAGCCTCAATGCATTCCTTGATGAAGTTGGTGAATTTGTCATTTAGAACCCATGAAACAAGCGCAACACCTTCCAACGACATTTTTTTTATATATGAAAGGGTAAAAGATCATTGAACCTATGACAACTACATTATACAAAAAAACAAAAGTGACCAACAGTCGAACCATTATTTCGCACATGCATTGGGAAACAAATGTTGGGATTAACACAAACGGAAACATATCATAGTTTCTCCCTCTGGTGGTTGAGCAATAAACTGGCCACAACTAGGCCGGGAATAGTAAGAACAATCTCATATGGAAGCTTTTCAAATGGTGTCTCCATTTTTAGTTTTATCAAGGTAAAATTCTGGATGAAGAGGATGGTGAAAATTCGGACGAAGAGGATGGTGAAAATTCAGATGAAGAGGATTGTTAAAGTGGGTTAAAAATGACAGTTGAAATATGTAATATTGAAAGGTAATGGTGATTGAAAAAGAGTTACAAATTCCTTCTAGGAAAATGAAACGCACCCATTAGAAACCATTTCCATGGCTGCACACAGCTGTTAATGTGTACAATACCCATTTTCAAAAAATTGACACAGATTCTAGATCTGTGCAACATGTCTGATAGAATATCTAATTTCATAATAGTTCATTAAGATGGTAGTTAAATATAACCCCCTTGTTTCTTAACCATATGGGGCATTTTAATATGAAACACTGTTAAATTTACATGATTAGATGCCAGTTATGAAACACTGTTAAATTTACATGATTAGACACCAGTTAACTACAAATTATCATCCAACGGAAATATGTAGTCGTCCAACAATTTGCCTTCTTCCCGACCCAATGATCCGATATATGAACATAAGAAAGACAGAGGTTCCAAGCAAGAAATGGGCAGACACAGCGCAACTGCGCCATTGATGGCAAAAATTGCACTAGTGAAATGAGAACTAGAAGAATCCTCGACAACCCGAGAAGGAGAAGAGGAGAAAATCAGCAACCAAAGGGATAGTGTGAAAACTCTGAACAAAACTGAGACTACATAATAGAGGAAGAAATGGAATGCTCTCCATTGGTGGAAGAATTGCAGAATTTTGCAATGCCAAATGGTTTCAAACTGCCCACTCAATTAAAATTGTATGATGGAACAACAAATCCTAAAGAGTTCATGCACTCTTACAAAACTAGCATGAGATTACTTGATGCACCCATCTAGCTAGTGGGAAAATCATTTCCCATCTTCTTGGCAAGAATCACAATCATATGGTATGATAGCTTGCCCAGGAAAAACATCCGAACCTGGATCAAACTCCCAGATCAATTCAAGAGTAGGTTTTACCAAAGGCAGAATTCAAAATGACATTCACAGACCTGATGAACATGGTGCAACGAAGTGGTGAAAACATCACAGAACATCATATCACTTCATTTCAGAAAGCCTAGAAGCTAAAGTTCTCAAGTATTATATTTTCTTAGTGGTTTTCATGAACAATATGAGGTCAGTGGAGTTTTACAAAAACAACTTGATGGATACATGTCGTACATCCCAAGAGATCTCTAGAAGGTGGTAGAAAATTTCATCTGGATAGATGAAGCCAACAAGAAAAGGCTGGAAAATGAACTAGGAGAGAAAAGAGTCGAGGAATACGCCTAAGGAAGAGGAACAATAAAAAAGGTAAAAGTACTATGCTCACAAAAGGAAAGAAATTGACAACTACTAGTACACCATATCCAGAAATACGACTTACAAAGTCAAGAAAGAAAATCTTCCAAAACCACAATGAGCTATTTTGGGAAGCGAAACCCATTAAAGCTATAATAGAAAAAATCTAGTGATTATTACTGCAAGTTCCACGTGACTATAGTCATGACACATATAGTTGTAATGACCTCAGAAGACAAGTCAAAGAACTACTTCAGCAAAGATGGCTCACTCGATACAAAAAGGTGGGGTACTCACCAGAAAGGTCATGAAGTTATGGCGCAAAAAAATCACTATGTGATCCAACCTCAAGCAAGGCCAAAGCAGAATATAGTAGCAGTAATATAGTAGGGATAAGATGTGATGGATGATGCCCTAGATAGGGAAATACTTTCCATCAATGAATCAACAGAGCTTTGCTTGAACAACGTGTCGAAAGAAAGAGCAAGGTACCTCTCATCACAAGAGCCTACTGAAAAAAGGATGTGTGTTTATGAATCTACTATGTTTACCGAGCACAGTGTGGTACCAAATACACCACCACATAATAATCCTCTGGTATTGACGACAACGATGGGAAATTCCAAGGTGCACGGGGTCTTTGTAGAAAAAGGAAGTGCAGTGGAGGTACTATTTGCTGATTGTTTTGACAAAATCGGATTCCAATGATCATATTTTTAAAAAGAAGCATCATCTACAATAGGGTTTACAAGAATTCAGAGATACAAATAGAAAATTTACAGATACTGGTGACCATCATGCAAAAAGACAGATCTTGCACGGTCTTGTGTGACTTCGTCATAATGGATATGCCAAGCCACTTTAGCACCATCATAAAGAGATCGTGGATGAACACATCCAAAGCTAAATGGTCCCCTTATCACTTAGTCTTGAAATTTTCCACGCCAACATGCATAGCAGCAGTAAGAGGATACCAACATACAACAAAGTAGTGTATAACTATTGCAATGAGGTCTACGATCGCTAACAACCCCTAACTGAAGGTACACATGACTAATCTTGGACAACTCTCAGAAGATGCCGAAACGAGAATCAATTTGGGCGAAAAAATAAAACTCATATGCATATATGACGATGTTGATACAAAAGAGGTTAGGATCGGGAAAATTTTGTTTGAACCCATCAAGCATAAAGTGATAAATACTCTTGGAAACTACAAACAACTTTTTTCCTGGTCATTCCAGGATATGGGAGGAGTCTGCCCCTCTATCATAACACAAAACCTCAATGATGACCCATCATTAAAGCTCATCCATCATAAGGAATGAAACTTCACCCATGACAGGTAGGCGAAAATTGAAAATGAACTACTCACCCTCGTACAAGCAGGATTACTCCGTGAAGTGATATACTTAACATGGATAGAAAACCTAGTCATGCTCAGGAAAGTCAATGTGAGTGTCGACTACACAGATCTGAACAAATATTTCCCCAAATATTGCTATCCAGTACCAATGAATGATCAACTGGTTGAAACAATCTCAGTATACGAAGCCATGGCCTTTTTAGATGCATATAGGAGATATCACAATATCTTAATAAAACTTGAAGATGCTAAGAAGACAACATTCATAACAAATTTTTTAGAATTCTTTTATGCTAAAATACCATTTAGCCTGAAAAATGTGGGAGCTACTTACTAGCAAACAATCAACAAAGCCTTCTCCCACCAAGTCGGTCGCAACATTGAGATCTATATGGACGACATGGTTATCAAAAGAAAGACACTGAGTAAATTCACCAGTACTTAGAATAGACACTCGTCACCTTCCAGACAATTGAAATGAAGTTGAACCCTAAGAAATGCATCATTTGTGTGTGAGAAAATGTTTAGGGTACAAAGTTTTATCCAGAGGCATTGAGGAAAATCTGGAGAAAATACATGTCATTCAAGCGCTACCACCATTTCGGTCAATCAAAGAATTCTAACCGTTAATCAGTTCACTAGCAACACTCAGTTGTTTCATCTCAAAAGTCACTAAAAACATATGTTATTCTTCGATGTTTTTAGAGAAGTGTCAAAGTTCAGTTGGATGACAGAGTGTCAAGCAACATATGAAGAGCTGGAAAATGATTTCAAGGATTACCACTGCTAACACCACCCCCGCCCTGACAAAGTACTATATTTTTTTCTAGGAGTGTCCAACCGCCATCAGCTCAGCCTTAGTGCAACAAGATAAGGATCACTAGATCCTAGTCTATAACATAAGCAAAAGCCTCCAAGAAGCAGAGAAAAACTACTCAGTCGTGGAGAAGTTGTCCCGGGCTTATTCATTCTGCTATGCTTTTATTAGCATATACTCCCTCCGTCCCAGAGAAAATGACACATTTACTTTTTCACGGTTTTCAATGATCATGTTTGACCAACTATATCTCAACTACACATAATAATTTTGCACAAAAAATGATATTTAGAAGATAGATGTTAAGACAAATTTAACAATATCTCACATTAAAATTTTATTTTATGTATATCAATATATAATTAGGGTCAAAGTTTGCAAAATTTGACTTGGAAAAAGTAAATGTACCATTTTTTCTGGAACGGAGAGAGTACATTTTTTCCTGCTGAATCATCACCGTCGTTCACTTTTGATCACTAATTCGGTCACCCAATTTTTTAAATGGACGATTTAAAACCTCTCCATTGGGTAAATTCATCAAATATGTTAAGCACGACCATTAAACCTAAAAAAATAACGGATAAAATCATCATTTTATCGGTGAGCGGTGGTTGGATGATTATGTATCCCTTAGAACTATCCTTATATAAGGGATACATTCGCATGTTGACCAAGTCAGACCGTTTAGAGTTGTTGGGTAGAGTTCGTTGGATAGCCTGAGCTTACAGTGAGTAGTGGGTGGTGGACTGAGTTTGAGAGGGATTGTTTTGTGTAATCAAGAGGTTTTTCAGGGATTGGTGTGGAGTTTCGTATCATTTGTGGTTTTTGTAGTTTTACAAGGTTTGTGGGAAGCGATGCAGATATGACTAATTGATATGGAATTTTTCGTAGCTCTGAGAGTTGTTGGGTGGAGAATATGACGGAGGTGGAGAAGGTGGAGAGATCTGACGGTGATGATGGTAGCGGAGATGGGTGGAAAAGGTGGATGAGACTTGTTGGGTGGAGAAGATGGCGGAGAAGATTCCGATGAACTTTGGATGGGGTCTCCTGGTGGCAGTTGTTTTCAATTGTTTCTTGTCATAGTTTGTGTTTCTTAGATAGTCATAGATGGACTTTCATATTTTTGGTTGATTAATGTTTTTCTGAAAAATATCTAGTAAACATATATTGTTCATCTGGTGGCACAGTGTTGCTTATGTTAGAATTTGTATTCAGGTGAATTGCAATGATGCTAATAGATGGAGAAGGTTTAAGAGATAGAAGGTGAAGTGAAAAAACAGATGATTTCACCTATGGATATGTCAACTTATAATTTGAACTACTAGGATGATCAAAACTTTTACAAACTCCAAATATTTCAAATACAATCTAAAATACAATCTAAAATATAAAATTACAAAAAATATATTTAATGTATTAGATAAATTACCCTAGAGGCACATACAATTTCTTTTCGTAGACAATATTATTTCCAAATATCATCTGTCAGAATTTGTTCTTTAAAAGTATAATATTTTCAACATTATAATGTCGAGAAGACAACATGTATTCGATGCAAACATTCTTTTTATATTAAAAAATGTAAATATCTCTTGTCATGCCTCTCTTTCCCACTCTAATAGTTCAAAAAAATATTTCCAAATCATATGTAAATATCTCAAGTTTATTAGGGCTAATTTCGACCAATTACCCCATACAATAGGACACCAAAAACAAAATCAAAGTTCCAAATAAAAACAAGAAACAAACATAATTTTGACAACACTTGGGGTCATTTTTGTAGTATAACCAAAGACACAAAACTCCAACCGACAAATCCTCAATCAGAACGAATTGACGTTAAATCAAACAGTAGCCAATCTCATTCATTTCCTCATTCGTCTTTCTTACTCCAATGCGGTGGATCTGAAATCCCAGTCCCGGAGATCCTGAAGAGAAGAAAGACAACAGTAATGGGGCGAAGAGGTGGATCTGTGAACCCAATGCTTATCTCATCACTCATTGCTCTCTTGCTTTGCTTCCACAATGCTCGGGCCTTTTACCTCCCCGGTGTCGCTCCTGAAGATTTCCACACGGTACGTCACTCTGTGTTTCCGATCTAATCTCAACCGGGTTCTTGTATGTGATCTCGAACTTGTGTGATTCAGTGATTGTGCGTGCGTGTGTGACTTGAGCTAGAATTGATGCATTTGACTGAAAGATTGAATTGGATGAGTGTGTGTATGTGTTAAACTAGGAAAAAGACAATTTAATGATGGAATGTGTTATTAGTTCCATTGATGAATAGAAGTATTTATAATACAATTGTCTAACTAAATCTCACCTAAAATGGATTTCTTCTAATCACTTATAACCACTAAATATTGACTAAATAACGACTTTAACAATACAAACTTGGTCATGTAGACCAAATGTACAATGGTAAAAATACAGTGTAAATAAACAGTTAACACTCCCGCAAGCTTATGGCCGAGGATGTACATGAAGCTTGGACCGTAGAGTAGCAAAGTGCTGATTTCCGACAGCCTTGGTGAAGATGTCTGCAATTTGATCAGGAGATCGAACGTGACGGACCGTGAGATCACCCGAGGCAACCTGTTCTCGTACAAAGTGATAGTCAATCTCTATGTGTTTGGACCACTGATGAAAGACTTGATTTGCAGAGAGGAAAGTAGTACTTAGGTTGTCACAGAGAAGTATGGGAAGATGCTGAACAGAGACACATTTCTTGAAGAAGCTGTTGAAGCCACATAAGTTCAGCAGAGGCAAATGCAATGGTCCGGTATTCTGCCTCAGTGCTGGAGCGAGGAACCACATTTTGCTTGCAAGAGAACCAACTGATAATGTTTCCACCAAAGTAGATGGAAAAGCCATGCTGAGAACGACAGTCATCAGGGTCGGATGCCCAGCCCGCATCAGAGAAGGCTACAGAACAAGAATCACGAGCCTTTTGTAGAACCAGACCGGAGGAGATGGAACCTTTGCGATATCAGAGAATGCGT
>JAULKK010000009.1:6085822-6105140 GCA_032355705.1 Rubia peregrina
CAAATTCTCTCTTTTATAATAAATTTTCTATAATTCTAATTGAAATTATACCCTTCTATAATACTTGTAGAAGTTCTATTTTAACCTGATCTCACCACCGGGCTTTTCATGAAAGTTCAGAGATATATTTCTCCTGCTTTAGCCTTGGAATTTATAGAGAGCTAGAGTAAATCTTTTGATTACCCCAAACAGGAGAGAAGGAACTGATGTTTCACTTTGTTTTTTATATGTGCTTGAGGGTGGTTACCACATTGGAGATTCAGACAGACACTTAACAAGGAAATCGACGAAAAGACATAATGCTGGCTAGCATACACAAAGCCGCTCAAAAACAGACAACGTCGGACCTTCATGGATCATGCCTAAATCTGTACATTTTCTTCTTTCCCAAGGGGTAGGATACAAATGAAGGTCACTGAATCCATAAACTTTGAAGGTAGATCGTTTCGACACTCAGGCAAAAATCATGTACACGTTGCAGATTGAAAATTTTCAACAGGGTTTTAAATGCTCAATCTGTCACACCGAGAAATGCAACCATCAACTAGATCCGTCCTCTGCTGCTTGTGATTCGGGTGAGACTTCTTTCGAAACAGAGGAGCCATCGGTTGGTGCTGCATTGGCTTTGATTGGTTTATTGAATTGCACCAATATCATAGTCATGTTATCACATCCTTCTCCAGCTGTAGATGGAGCAAGACACCTATCTAGTACTCTTTCGCAGGCAGCAGAAAGCTTTGTTTCCTGCATAATTGTTCGTGAATTGTCAAGCAGAAAGAATGAAGCTACTGAACAAATAAAATATCCAACTGAAAGACAACAATTACTGAACACTAAGGTAAGCACCCGGAGCAGTCCTCGCCAATGGATGCTTAGAACTAACCCTTCTTTGTTTCAATGCTATCGAGTGGCACATGAAAATGTACACAGTAGATAAATATTACTTACAGAGTGTAACTGCTCATGTATGAAATCGACAACTTGCTGGCTTGACATGCAATCCCTGAATATCAGAGGCAGAAAGTAATTCCATTAGCAGACATATAATCAAGTGGCACTAGGAAAATAGAAAGTTTAAATCATAAACAGGTAGTATCTAAGCCTGGCTGCCAAAAACATATCAAGCCATTGTTCAAAGACAGAAGGAAACTGAAATGGATGACCTCATTAGATGACTTTATTCAAGTTTTCATTACAGAATAATGCAATCTAAAACTCAAAATAGACAGCAGTAACATGGCTTACCAAATACCATCACATTAGATGACTTTATTCAAGTTTTCATTACATAATAATGCAATCTAAAACTCAAAATATACAGCAGTAACATGGCTTACCAAATACCATCACAAGCGAGCACTACAAAATCATCGTCATCGCAGAGCTCAACCTGATTACAAAATCAGTAGCAATTTTTCATTGATCGTGTTGTTGCAGTGAACTCATGTTACATGAAGAAGGTTACATTTCTAGTAAAGCTTGATTCCGTAATTCAGTAAAAAATAAATAATGCATTTAATTGCACAATTCACCTTTGTCCGTTTGCCAAATTCTTAGATAATCATCCAAAACCCCATAAATCCAATAAAACTGTTAACTACATGTGATCATTTCTGAACTAACAGAATTCACAGACAAAGGAGGAGAATTCAGCACATGTTAAAAGGGATGTAAAATCATAAACCAAATTTAATGGTCAGAAAAAACTATTCTCTTTCATAAATTTTACAGAGTATTTGACTAATCATATCCTTAAACTTACCAAAAGGTATCTCCCTACTCATACCAACCAAATCATATTAATAAACATAGGTAAAATTTGGCATACCAATTAATGGTCCGAAAACAGCTCTGTATTTTTTCATTTAACTCCATACTTGACGGGAAGACCCTCAATAGAGTGATTATCATTAAATAGCTATAAATAGTGAAAGAAGAATTATAAAACAAGTAAACCCAAGACGAAAAGTAATTTTAAGTTCCAAAATTTTCAATTTTTTTAATAATTATGTAATCATTCAAAAGTAGAAGTGAAAGGCTTCTAATATCACAAACTCATGAGTGGAACCCCAGTATAATCCCCTGACATATATTGTGATTCTTGCTCCTAAACCCTGGTGACAAACAATAACTTGGCCTCAGAGATCAAATAGGCTTAAGCTGTACAGGGAATGCCGAAACTTGCTAGATCATCAGATTCATACAGAATGTACAACAAAAGCAGGGGCAAGAGATTATTAGGCCCTTACCACATTTATATCAGGATTAGCAGTGACAATTTGCTTTTCAGCAGGCAAAAACTTGTTTTGCTTGAACTCCATATCACCTGAAATCATTTAGAGGGAAAAAAAACTTTTAAGCATTTATTCTTCATGGCATATAAAATATTTTTAAATTAATTAAAATATAAAATTCAGGATCCCAGTTGCAAACTCTTGTAAATAGGATTAAAAGTCCAATCTCTGGCCACCGACTTACAAAAAGAAGACTAAGAGCTTATCTTTTCTGATCCTACAGTATCTTGCAAAAGCCAACAGCAATAACTGACAAACAGGATAATATACCTATAGCCCTGGCAAGATTCAGACTGCCATTGACGCGGCCTGCATGAATGAAGCCTCCTGCTTTCAAAATCCGCTCTCTCTCAACTTCGAGATCAGGTTTGTGGTCCCTTGAAAGATTATATGCCTGAGTACAGCATACGGATTATTAATTAGTGGCATAAAATATTACAGGTACTTAGTAAAAGCTGTATTGATAGAAGAATAATAAGTGTGAGATGCCAAGGCAACCTCCAACTCTACAACATGCCACGTGTCTTGTTCTCATGGAAGAACCTCTACTCTTTCCTTTTGCAGTAAAAGTGCCTTCAAATTTAAATACAAGTGACATTCAAGCAGAGATTTAATACCTGTCCCTTACGAGATATAACACAGCGGGAATCACCAGCATTTGCAACAATAAGTTGGTTGTCCCTAATAATTGCAACACATGCAGTGCTGCCAGATGTTGGTCCAGAAAAATCAGAATGAGGTCCCTACAATTGCAGTAAAGAAAAAAATCATAAGAGGTAAAATGAAGGCAACAACAATATTACAATGTCGCTCCGCAACTGTAAAGGAACAAACAGATTACTGCCTCATGAAATCGTTTTATATAGCAATTAGACTAGGGAGACAAATGGGCCAGGTAATTAAACTAGTGAGTGGAACCCCCATTATAATCCCCATGACAAACATCTTTTAGATAATTATCTTTGCAAGAAATATTTGAAGGGAGCCCATAATATAAGTAAATCCAACTCCAACTCCAACTCCAACTCACCATGACTAAAAATATAAAAGGAGACTACTAGACTTCCTTTATTTATTCCAACTGTGTCATTTTTTACAATACCATATCAAGTTGCATAACATTTCTGCCAAATTTTCTTCAAAGAAATGCCAATAATATAAAGATGCATAATCCAGGAGGGCAGGATCATGAGAGTGGATCAATATAACTTGCTCTTTCTTTTCACAAGCTTTCTCAGCATCTTATCTTATATAATTGAAACTCACAAAACAATCAGTTGGAACTGTCATAACCATATTGCTTCAACCTTACCTATCAATAAAACCCACATTATGATAATAAAAAAAAACCACATATTAATACAAATACAATGGTAGACAAAAATGAAAAACACCACATAAGTATATTATAAAAAGCTAGAGAATTCTTAAGAATCTTCTACAGCACAGAACTAACAAAACTGGACCAGCGAACACATATTAGTACGACCATTCTGGATATGAAAGCAAAAGATAAAGATGAGGACAGATCCATAACTTACTTACTTGACTTTGCTAGCACAAAGGACCATCAAACTGCTGTGTTTTGTTCAGTGGTCTCTCCTAAATTTTTTAAATTTAAATTAATTTCAAGTATTAAATCATGTTACAATGAGAGAAGTAGGTACCTTAACTCTATTACAAGATTCCGAGATAAACTACATCCACAATTTTACTTGGAACAAACAGGATTCCAGTAAGTTTCAGTACAAGTTAAACAATTTAAGCCATCTTATCATGGAAATAAATACCTCTTCAAAGGCCCAGTTATCAACCTGGTCACTTGAATCACCACTTCTAGGAGACCAAATTAGACCCTCTATCATACCAGTAAATTTGTTGATTTTATCACCCAATATAGCCAACTCCCTCCAACCACGCTGGCCACGCATCATTTCATCCATTCTGCACCAGAATCAAGCACAGTTTAAGCCATGCAAATGAGCTCATTCTCTAAGCTCCCATCGTCACTATTGCTATGATTTTACAATACTTTAAGCTCAACAACATTGGGAAAACATACCAGAGAGTAACTTCTGGTTAGCGTTGTCATATATATGCTAACTGCTAAATACTCTTACCTATCATATCCAATATTTTTGTAAAAAAAATGGGGGAAGCAATAACACATTGATAAGAAGAGAGGTTAAAAAGTAAAAGCTGAGAGCAGGTAATGGCAAAAGAATGATTTCAGTATCTAAAAACTACAATTCCGCATGCCCCCACCCCACCCAAAAGAAATTTAAAAAACCAAACCCCAATACAAATTTAGGAGAAAAGTTCAGACATTAATCAACCAATAACAAGGCAGACTACGGAAAAAAACACCCATGCATAATTGAATTAATTTTTCACAAGCTCTAAACAAGTTAACCGAGGCAAGACAAACACAATTCTCATCACACAGCAAGACAAAACAACAAGCTGCAGAGAAATTTAAATCTCAAGCTGATGATCACCTGAAAAAAGCTTTTCCAACAGAAGTTCCTATATCACCAGCTGCATATGCGCAATGCTTGACCACTTGTTTATGAAGATATTTGGCACAGAACTTAGCAACTACCTTACCTGCAATAATTTTTTACAACTTTAATTAATTTGAATTGTCTATCTACCATGCTAGATTTAGCATCCTTAGTAGGTAAGTGCAGAACAATATACAGTTTCCCTACACACAACAAGGAATCAAAATCCTTAGCTTTCTCATGCCACCACCCCCGCAATATATGAGCACACACCACAAACAAAAAAGTTTGTACATACAACTTGTTGAAATAATATTGCAGTGCTCATAAAGAGTAACATTTTTTAAGATACGTTGTCGTAGCAACCACAAGCCATTACTTTTCTTTTCATCCCAAACATTGGCAAGAAGCTCATAAGTAAAGGGGTCGTTCACTTCACTCAATCAAAACAAAATGGATAGCATGGGATCAAACTCCATTATAAGGATGGCAATGGGGTGGGTTTTGGTGGAGATTCGTCCAGCAACTGCCCCAACGGGACAAGGATGAAGGTAGTTTTGATGGCGATGGGGCGGGGATGGGAATGAAAATGATACCCACCATGGATAGTGGGTCGCGCGTGGATACTAGTTCACATCCTCCTCATCCACACCCAACTAGACCCACTATATATCTAGTAATTTAATATATAATAAAATTATTTTTTAACCACAATAACCGTAGCTTAATTTTATATTATAATTATTATATTAAAGCAGATTTTAGGTGTGTATGGCGATATAGGTGGGGAGAGTTTGAATTGAGCATGTAGCACCAAGTGGGTGATAGGGAGGGGTGGCTTCTAAACGGACGGAGATGAATTTTAATACCATACCTGCCATGGGTGATAGAGCGAGGATGGATACAAAACTTTAGGTAGGAATTAGTATAGAGGGACCATAATTTGCCTCCGCCACGTTCCAATGCCATCTCTACTCTAGCATCTCATGTGAAGAAAAGGTCATTCACTTCAACTCAACAAAAAACTTGAAGGAAGAGATGTGAAAGAATAAAAAGCAAACAAAATGGTTAACATATTTGATTAGACTGGAGCATCTAATGTAAATAATGGAGGCCATCCCCCTGCAAGCAAGTGCTACTGTTCAAAATATAAAGTCCAAGAAGGGGATTATCATCATATGCAAAATGTAAAGACTTGAAACAGAGTGAAACTGACCTCCATGACCATCATAGACACCAAAAAAGGAAGTGGAAGCATCAAGATCAGTAATTGCTGCATGCTACACAGAGCCAAAGGGCAAAGATAACAGTTAGAAGACATTGAATCAAATATTGGGGGAAAAGGATTGCAAACAAAACAAATGATAAATCTGAAACACATGAAGATACCAAGGGTATCTGTTCAAACATGTGATACTGCACAAAAAGCAGGAACTATCATGGCATACTCAGTTCTAACCTTCACTGCATTTCTCTCACTTCATTTCTTTCTATTTTTTACCAAACATTGGTCTGAAACCAGCCGGAGCACAAGTAGAAGTACATCGCACAAGTAGAAGTACATCACACTGGTTACAAATCCAAAAGATTAACTAACCCAATCTCCCAAATGCCTAACACCGCTACACCCCTAGGTTCCTAGATGCCACCTAAGAATTGGAGGTTTGGAACTATACAGAATAAAATCATAAACTAGTAAATGTGGAGAATTTCCAAACTGACAGTGATGGACACATATCGTATAGAGGAATTTCAGTTCTTAAGATACCTCCTAAACCTACATTGCAATTAGTACATATAGCCTTAGGCTCTTCCAAGCCAAAAGATCAATGGCATTTCAAACCAGCATCTGCTTAACCTACAAATTCTGATATTCCTAAACTACAATTATTCCATCAAACAAGGCAAGATAAATCAAGCACACCCTTCAAACTTCACTTAAACATCTACCCATGACATCTGGAAACACAGCTACTTAGTCATCTAAGTCGGATTGAGTACTCACAGCATCTTCCATAGTTGAACGCCATCCTTGCATAGACGATAGACCATATCGAAGTCTCCCATTCTCGCCATCTTCAGAGAACTTTTCGGTTTTCGGGCTGCTGAGGTATATACCCATCTCCTCTAACTGAAAATAAGCAATCACAAACCGCTCAGCTAATGGGAATCATTAATTCAACAGAATCAGATAAGTTACACAGATTCCCTGATGGAAAGAAAGAACGATAAAAGAGCAGAGGAACTCTCTAAAGTTGTCCCAGATGAGGAGACCGCCAAAAACAGCAAATTAGAGGGCATAAAAAGTACCCTTTTGCCACGATCCAAAAACACAGTACCCAAATTCAATTTTTTGCATCCCGATCATCTGTTAAACCCTAAAATGGTCAAAAGGGGTTGACAAGAACAGTACTACTTACCCAGAAAAGGAACAGATGAATCCTTAACAGAATACACCAAAGAAAGGTAGAGAGAGCACACAAGGGATTATCGAGAGACGAGGGGATAAAAGAGAACTTACATGGAGCTGATGGAAAATCTCTCGGCCACTGCGAATGATACGACTGTCTGTGAGTATTCTGCTCAGGTAATTTTATTTAATTGTTAGTCAGTGCATTTGCATTATTATATTCATAATTCAACCAGATTATTCAGATTTTATTTGATTCTACAAAATTCTCCGAATCCAGAAACAAAGAAAAATAAAACAACTGTCAATGCTCATCCAACCGATCTCACCCGACGGCTGGAGTGAAGTTTACGCGCCTCCTTGCTGGTTTGACCTTGTCGTTGACTCCCAAACTTTTTCTTTCTTGCAAGGTCACGTTCTTATCTTATCTCATGCTCCCCGTCTCACTCTAAATTGATTATTTATTTTTTGATAATCAAATTTTATAAACTTTGAGCATAAATATAAAAATAATATATAAGTAGTAAATATGTCATGTGAGATATTGTTAGATTTGTTTTAATATCTATTTTCTAAATATCAATTTTTTATGCTGCATTGTTATACGTAACTATAAATATTTGCGGTTAAACATTCTCTTTGAAAATCGTGAAAAAGTAAATAAGCAATTTAGAGTGTGAATGAAGGAGTGTGAACTAAACCGAATTAAACTGAACAAGAAATAATTTTACTTAAAAATTGCCGTATTATGATTAAATTAACTAAACTTCATCAATTAGTTTTTGTTTAACTGAATTGATTTAAACTAAACTCAATTGAATTTATTTGAAATGTAGATAATCTCTTGAGAACACGTCCTATTTTGCAAGTTGTACTCCACTCCACACACCAACCCAACACACTACTTGCTTCAATATTTGGGGAAAAATCATTCCCTCTAATTACCTACTCCCTTCGTCCCAATTCATATGGCTTAATTTGACTTTTTTAGTCAAACATAGTCAAGTTCAACCATTAAATTATACTATTACATATGTAAAGTCAGTATTATGTTATGTGTTGTTGAATTAATCATTACATATATTTTAAATTTTAAATTTTTATTTGTTTTATTCATATAAATAAAGATATTAATATTTAAATATTGATGTAATTGACTTTCAAAAGTTAAATTAAGTGGGACGGAGGGAGTATTTGTGGTACATTTTCTATTTGTGGTACATTTGACTTTTGAAAAATTACATACAAGCAACTAAATTACATATAAACATACTACTTTGTGACCTAACTAGGAAACACCACCATTGAATCTATTGAAACATGGTGGAGCCTGAAACTCCATCATTTTTTAATAGCTGGGCAAGCCCTCCTAAACTTAAACGTTGCACCACCAACGAATCGCCACCTCCAAAGCTGGAACCACCACATCTCACATTCATCGACCACCTGCAGGTTGGAAACTACAACGGAGACCACTGACATGATCACATAACATTAGGTAAATCCTTTCAAGAACTTGCTCTAATATTCACAATTCTTGATAAGGATGTGGTTTGAAACCTGGACAAATTCTCTTATAGAGAGTGTAGATTATCACTAAATCACTAAAATTCTGACACATTCCTAACATAGTAGAGTTTAGATTTATTCTTTCCACTTTTACATTTACTACATTTCATTCAATTAAATTTATTCTGAATTGAACATAATTGAATTGATCTGAATTGAACTAAATTTAATTGAAGTGCAGATAATATCTTAAGAACATGGCCAAAGTTGCAAGGTGTACTCCACACACACCAACACAACAATTGCTTCAATATTTGGGAAAATAAAACCATTCTCTCTAATTACCTAATTTGGTACATTTTCTAGTTTAGAACTTTTTTTCTAAACAAATTACTAATACAAGTAAAGTAAGATTATTCTGTCCAGTTTTACTTTTACTATATTATCTATAACGAAAACACCCACGCCCTACGATAGATACATGAATATCACTCATGGCTTTGTATACGTCTGGATACACACCTGCCCATCAACATAAGTGGGAAATCAACTATCTTCTCATCGTGGGGTTGCGATAACACCCCTATCTTTCTTACACTATTTGGAACGATCCAAATAACCAATTAAAAGGCACTTTAAACCCCCAATAAGAACATTCCATAAAGCATACACCAAAAGATTAATGCAAATGCACCACACTTAAGAGCTCTAAGACAATCTCACTCTAACATAGTCCGAAGACCATTTTCCACAACAAACCCTAGCCCTAAGATTACAACAAGTCGCCACTACAAAACTCACATCTAAAACACACTATTGAGAAAACACGATAACTTTATAGGTATAACCAATTAGTACAATCAACTAACTAAGGAAAACAATAAAAGCTGCCACCCAAATCATGTGATCACTGTGTATGCATGTTAACACCTTGAACAATCAAACTTTTAAGTCCTTATTTTACAACATCAACAATCTAGAAATATCCCTTTAGATTATCAGGTTTCACGAGCAGTCTTCCCTACACCCCCTATAGGTATGCATCCAATAGGTCTCATTAGGTGAGCAATGACCCAATCATTGGATATCAACTAACCACCTAGAAACAACTACTCTTATTCACTTACTCTTCTCCCAACTTCCAATATTGCCGCAAGATCTTCTACTTTTTCTTCCATTCGAATCTTACAACTCTAAATTTCAATACCTACGCACCAGCCCAACAGCCGTAAGTAGTCCAATTAACTCACAAAAACACACAAAAATTTAAAGCGAAAACTAATATATATTAAGAATCTCCACATTATGGCATAGAATACATCCCCATCATTCAACAACATTTACATCAGAAGACACCTAGCCACACACTAAACCTCCTGGCCATTACCCGACCCACTAGAATAGTCATTAGGTGGATTGGCCTCAGCGTCATTTCCTTTCTTTGGCTCGATGGTATAGCCAAAGGTGCTATTTGGTTGAAGCGGATCACGCAGAGTATCAACCTTCATATTAGATCCACCCATCTCTTCATTATACTGATCTACCACAAATTCTTCAAGCTCCATTATCAAGGGCAATGATTTCATCTTCTTCAACTCTTCGACGAGAAGGAAAGGATGACCATCGTCCACGACATACTGGGTAAAAGCCTTATCCAATGCTCTATTCCCATTCTCTACGGCCCAACTATGGTGTCAAAGTTCTCCAACCCAAGAATATCTAAGTATGGATTCTTGGCACAGATGCTCTCCCAAGCACTGCACCACCCCACGTCTGTAATTTGGCATACATGTCAGGGAAGAAATTATATAACCCTCTAGTCTTCACTAACTTTTTTCATGACTTATATAATAAGTACAAGCCCAACACAACTCCCTATTTTGTAACAATTAATGTAATGTGTTTTGAAATAGGAACTATATAGACTTTAATTTGGGGGTCAATGCACAACGCTTTACCACCATGTAACCTCCCAATCAAAATTGCATATCTATTTAACCCTTCAATCGCACCCCAAAAATCTAACCATTCCGCTCCAAATAAAAAACTATTATCACCCCATTACAATTTTCCTTCCACACATCTAACCACCAATTCCATTACATGGATTCTTCATGAAGGGAAGACACTCATAATCAGTTTGCAACAAAATTCAGTCATCTCTTTAAGGTTTCAGATTTAGAATACATGTTCATTCATGTATGTTTTTTATGAACACTTTGTAATATTTTGTGATTGGAGCAACCTATGTTTGAGCTTATTGAAAATTTGGTTTTACCATTTTAGCTTAACTATTAGACCTATGTTTCAACATATCTTATCTAACCAAGTATGTAAAGTAAATGGCACACGAGCACACACAACTTGGTTATGCAGTTTGGTGAAATCCACCTACATCTGCGGATGCTGGCCCAGTTCATAATGAGTCCACTAATCAGAAAGATGCAGTACAAAGTACACCATACAACTATACTTATCTTTTCTAATTACAAAGTGTGGATTTTGCAAGCTCCCATTGCTATCGATCCATCCTGATCAGACTCCATCTGACCTTGAAATTCGTCGATGTTGGATCTCCTCCTCTAGAGGAACTAAGGTATATGACTATGAACTTGATCAACAGGTCACATATGTTGGAACATATATAAGCTGGCTCTTGCAAGTACTCTTGGAAAGATATGAAATCTTAGTACAAATTTTCTCAATGAAATTCGTGAGTGTTGCAGCTGTGATTTCCATCAATATATAGTCTCTTGAGCAGATTAGAACTCTCCACAATTATTTCAATAATATTCATATCCCTTATCTCCTTCTGAAATATATCCAAATCTCATAAATAAAGTGATTTTCCTTCTTTCAAATATCCCATAAATCCAATTCCACAATTGTATGGATTTTCCATAAATCAATTATGCTTCTGTCTCGTCTGAATCAAATATTGCATAAACTCCAAGTTTTCATAAATCAATATCTCACAATATTTTAACAATAAAATCCTAATATTTCCGTATGTTCCAACATGGAACATTTTTCTTCTTCAACATTAGTTCAAAAATGCCAACACACAAATCAGTGAAGTCCATGTGACTTTACATTCCCCCCCTTGACATTTTATGGACCCAACTATTTTGGAATAAAGAACCACAAGAAAAACTTCCAATTTTCATAATCATCATAATTCCAGAAATTCCTTTATGTTGAAACATATACGAATAACCAGATCTTAATTAATAAGAACATTAAAACCAGAAATCCAGAGAAATAATTCAGATTACATCACCACAAAGTAATATCCAAAATTCTCCAAAATATTCTCCCCATGGGCCATGAATATGCCAAATTCATAAAAAATGAAAAACCAACAAAAGTCCAGCAAAACAAAAATTTGCTCCCCCTAAATTTAACACTGACTATGTTGGAACATAGCTTTTCAGGCATCAGTTCTGTTCATAATCAACAACTTGTGCTTCCAGTTGTGCCTTCTCCTCTTCAATTTTATCCTTCTCAGCTTCAAGTGCAGCAATCTGAATGGTAATTACTCCAGCCTTGTATCCAGAGTCATCAACTTTTCTTGTTTATCATCTCTGGAAGAAGTGGAAGCTTCACCTTTAGGGTTCCATGGAAAATCATGAACCTGTCTCATCCTAAAGGTCTTCTTGTTTGGCTTGAGGGGTTCAACCTTAACCAGCTCATCTTCAAGAAACCCCCTCACTTTTGCATTCTTGGCTAGTGCAGTAAAAAGTCCTGGATAAGCTAAGGTATGCTTTGCCTTAGGAGAGATAGCCTATTTCATAAGGCTTACTCAATGAGCAAACCCAGATTAACAGGCTTCTGTGTTCGAACACAGTACAACAACTTAGCCATTTCTCGAGTGAGAGCTGTAGTGTTGGTTGAGGGCATCCAACGGTTTGCAACAATATGATACAATCCAAAGAATCTGGAAGAGAGGCATGGCGCCTGAGAATATGCAGTTGCTGGAAAATTTGTCTTAACACCATTAGAAATCACATATAAAATCTCATCATTAGACACCCCCAGCTCATCAGAAAATACACCATCAAATTTTGGGGTTTTCAATCCCAGTCGCTCATTAATCCTAGCAGCAGAGAAATTAATAATCTTTCCCCTGACATACACAATATCACACCGAGGAGAATTCTCCTCTAAATTCCTATCCATCAAATTGGAATAAAACTCACAGACCAACTGCTTGTTATACTCATCACATAAGGTAACAACAGTCTTAAACCCAAGCAACTTGATAAAACCAGAAAAATCACTAGGCCTGTAAGCATCTAGATTAGCTACTCTCTCAGGTATTATCTTCCTCTGAGAATAAAAATCTCCCACATACCCTCAAAATAATTATCCCAAAATATGGTAGAAACAACATCACTTACAGATGGAGATGGCAGTGTGAGTTTCTTCTTCTTGGGAGAGGGTTCAGCCTTCTTGTTTCTCTTAGTTGGTTGAGAGGACTCTGCTTTTGGCTCCTTCCTCTTTGCTTTTCTACGCCTGGTCTGGATGAACTCACCTAAGACTTCATCACCGTAGTAGGTCAAATTAGGTTCTTGTGTTGGAACATAGTCGGCCTTAAGTACTATTTTCTCCTACTGCTTAGTCTCTTCACTGGCATGTGTTCCAACATAGCCAGACCCATCCGAAGGTTCAACTTCTAATGTTGGAACATGGTCTTCTCCATGAGCATTCTCCAACTCCCCTGTCTCAACCGCCTCTATTACGGGGTCATCTCTCCCTCTTTTATCAGCCTCAGAAACCTCCACATCATCATAAGCAGACCCACCATATACATTATCCATCGGGTAATCTTGATTTCCTATATTATCACCAGTATAACCCAGTTCTGGATCATCAACCTCCATAGGGTGCTCAAACTAAGCTTCATGCTGGTATGTTGGAACATAATATGTATCCTCCTCATCTTTACTATCAGACAGAACAATTACAAGGGGCTATAAAGCTCCGAGTTCTTCATTCCTTTGAGCAATCACAACATCAAAAGGAACCATCTTCATTTGATCAGTGAATCAAATCACCTCCAATCCTTCAGCCTCATTATCATCAATTTCTTCAATTCGAACATAACTCGGACTCGGAATATAAGAGAATACATGAAACATATATTTTCCTCTATATTATGTATGCACCACTCAGTAACCTAGGATTAAGTTTTTCTATATCCTCCAAATATCCTATATCACCCGTAAGTACCTCCTCCATATCAACCTCAAGAAATTTCACTTTCATATTTTCACATTTAGTCATATCAACGGCGATTCTATTAGCTTGTACCCACTCAAAAAATTAACTTTTTCCTTCCCAAACAATGTGAGTAGATTTAGAGCTGGTTACCTTTTGAAACTGAGATTTCTTCTTGCTTGGAGAATTATCCTTGGGGTTTGCCAGAGGTGAGTAGAAGTGGCTGCACATGTCTTTGAGTTTTGTTTCCAGCCATGAAGCTTTTTAGAAAATACCTCGGTAGAGATTTTGGTTCGGTAAGAAGTTTTCGAATCAATCCTAAACTCAGCGAGATAACTTCCAATTTTTAAAATTTTGGTAGAGAAGAAGAGTGTAATACCAAAAAATATGGAATATGGAGAGATGGAAAGAATTTGAACCAAAAATAACTTCTACTTTTTTCGCCTCTCTAACCATGTTTAACTTTTTTCCCTTTCCAAGACAATTATTACTTTTCTTCACTTGTCAACTCATGTCCCTTCTTGAACTTTCAACATACCTTCCAACTACTTAATCCTTTCTTCTTCTTTTTTTAATTTTAATTTTTGTCTTTCTTTTTTTTCCTAATTTTTTTGAAGCAAAAAATAAGAATTAAAAAAATACACTGTACATAGGAATTTCAGAGAAAAATACCTCATATACGACACACACCAAGGTGTTGTCTGAGAAATTCAAAAGTTGCAGTGTCCAACGGTTTAGTAAATATATATGCATACAACTCGCATGTTTGAACATAGACCACCGCAACCTCCTTTCCTTTAACCAGATCTCTAAAAAAATGATGTCTGATGTCGATATGCTTTGTTCTTGAGTGCTGAAAAGGATTCTTAGAGATGTTAATTGCACTTTTGTTGTCACATAAAATCTTTAGAGGCCCTTGTTTAATTCCATAGTCATTCAACATTTGTTTAATCCATAATAGTTCTGCACTACAACTTCCAGCAGCAAGATACTCAGCTTCAACTGATGATAAGTAGATCATTTTTTGCTTCTTAGTGTACCAAGAAACCAAATTTGTGCCAATAAAGAAAAAACCATCAGTAGTACTTTTGCAATCATCTGTATTACCAGCCCAATCAGAATCACTATAACCAGTCAGACATGGGTCTTGATTCTTAGAATACCATATTCCATAATCAGAAGTCCGACTAATATATCTAATAACTCTCTCTGTTGCAGTCAAATGAGATTCCTTCAGATCAGTCTGAAATCTTGCACAAACACCTATGCTGTTTGATCGGCTAACAGTAGATACAAAAGATTCCCAATCATACTTTTGTATAATTTCTGATCAACTGAGACACCTTTCTCATCTTTCACCAATTTTTCTGTAGTTGTCATTGGAGTTCGTACAGATCGGGCACTACTAAGTCCAAATATCTTCACCAGATTCAAGGCATACTTGCTTTGATTTATGAACAATCCATTTTTTCTTGCTTAACCTAAAAACCTAGAAAATATGTGAATTCTCCAACCACACTCATCTAAAACTTGGCCTGCATTAGTGACAAAATCTTGCACCATAGTTGATGAAGTAGAGCCTATCATCCACAAAAATTTGAGCAATCAAAAACTTTGTGGACTTAGAAAGCACAAATAAGGTACGATCTACTCCCTCTCGATGATAACCTTTCTTAAGTAGAAAGTTAGTCAGTCGCTCATACCATACTCTAGGTGCTTGTTTTAGACCATATGGTGCCTTCTTAAGTCTATACATATGATATGGATAATGAGGATCTTCAAATCCTTTAGGTTGTTCCACATACACCTCCCCATTCAGCACTCCATTCAAAAATGCACTTTCACATCCATTTGATATAAAGTAAAGTTCATAGTACAAGCAATAGCAAGTAAGAAGCGAATAAATTCTAATCTAGCACTTGGTGCAAAAGTTTAATCAAAGTCTACTCCTTCAACCTGAGTATATCCTTGAGCCACCATTCTAGCTTTATTACGAGTAATCTGGCCATCGACATCAGACTTGTTCTCGAAAATCCACTTGCACTAATAACATTTACCCTTTTGGATGAGGAGTGAGATACCATACATCATTGCGTTCAAACTGCTCGAGCTCTTCTTTCATTGCCGCAATCCAATATTCGTTAGGTAGTGTTTCCTTATAGTTCTTTGGCTCAATCAGTGAGATGAAACATTTTAGTTCGACTAATTCTTTGTAGTTAACTCTATGAATCAATCGGGTTCTTCTTGAGATAAGTTCCGGTACCTCCTGTGTTGGAACATGTGGACTTGGTGTGGGAGAGGATATTCCAACATACTCTTCAACGTCAGGTTTCAGGTGGTCAACTGATTGATCAGATGTTCCAACATTGTCCGACACTCAGGTGAATTCTCCCGTGTTGGAACATGCTTCGTATCTGGTTCATCTTCCTTTTCACTCAAATTTGTCATCTGAATCATCCACAACTACATTTATAGACTTCATAAGAGAGTGTGTTCGTAGATTGTAAACACGGTAAGTACGACTATTACAGAATACCCCAGAAATAGTCGAACATAACTACGGTTGTCAAACTTAGCCAATGGATATCTATCTCTGAGAATATAACACTTGTTTCCAACCACCTGAAAGTGAGATGCACTTAGCTTCCCGTCCTTCCAAATCTTGTAAGATGTTTTGCTGGTAAAAGGGCAAAGATACACACGATTTATCGTATAACAGGCTATATTGACAGCCACTGCCCAACATTTTTGTGTATTCCTTTTTCTGCAAGTATGACTCATGCCATCTCCTGGAGGGTTCTATTCTTCCTTTCTACAATGTCGTTCTGCTGTGGAGTGATTGGAACAGAGAGCTCATGCTAAATACCAAGTTCATCACAGAAATTACTGAATTGAAAATTTTCAAATTCTCTACCATGATCACTTCTGATTCTGACAATATTTCCTACCGGACTTCCTTTCTCTATCTGTAATTTTATCGCAAAACTTCTAAACACATCCATAGTATTAGATTTTTCTTTAAGAAAAGCCACCCAAGTGTATATAGAGAAGTCATCAACACATACAAAGATGTGTTTTTTACCACTTACACTAGGTGTGTTGACTGGACCTATTAAATTCACATGGATAATTCAAGATTCCTTGAGGTAGTAATATACTGGACTGAAGAGTGAGAAGACCGGATCTATTTACCTTGTTGACATAGTCCGCATACAATTCCATCTTTGGTTGTAAGTGTGGGCATACCTCGTACTGCCTTTGAATTGATAATTTTCACCAAGGTTTTGTAGTTGATATGACCAAACTTCCTATGCCACAGAGTGCCTTCATCTTTCTTTGAACTCAAACATCTCACTTCTTGCTCCAAGAGATAACAGTTGTTTGATGATCGAATACCAGAAAGTACTTTATCTTTGCCATGTCTTACAACACATTTGTCTTTTTGAAACTCAACAGGCATATTGTCATCACACAATTGACTAATGCTCAAAATTTTTGCCTTTAGATCTTTAACAAGCAATACACTAGTGTAGACAGGAAATCCTTCAATGTGCATTTCACCTTTGACAATAACACGACTCTTCTTCCCATCTCCAAAAGTAACAAAACCACCAGCGTATGGTTTAATTTTTGTTAGAAACTCCCGAGTCCCAGTCATGTGTTGAGAGCACCCACTATCAAAGTACCACGAGTCTCTAGAATATGCAATAAGATAAGTATGAGCAACAAAGAAAATATTAATGCGTTTAGGAACCCATACCTTTCGAACCATCTTTGATCGTTGAGTATCATCTATGTTGGAACATGCAGATAGTTATCATCCATTCATGATATATTTGAGTAATCTGAGACATTGTTCCTCAATATGACCTTGAAACATGCAATAGCTATAGATGAGAGTTTTTTGTAGACGGGTTTTAACCACTTTTCTCTTCATGTCCTGGACATCTGCTTTGAGATTTCCCATATTGCATGATGGGTTATCGTATCCAATTCTTTGTCGATCTCCAAAGATTTTCCCCATGGTCAGAATGTCATCGAGCTTTGCATTTCCAGTGTTTAACTTGGTGATTGTTGCTTATGCCATCTCCGGTCTCTCAGTCAAAGAATATAATCTCAATTTCAGATCCTCGATTTCATTCTTAAGCTTTTCAACCAGGACTAATAGTTCCTTTTCTGTCTCAGCCAATTAATTTTTCTCTATCTTCAGGGATTTGTTTGCGTCGGCAACTTTCAACCACATGTCATATATTTTTTTCATACGCAATGTAGATCTTTTAATCACTCACGGGCAGATCTTCATCATCGTTGGAGGTACTGTTAGAATTTATGTTGGAAGATACATTATTATCTGTGTTGGAAAATACATCTGCATCATCTGTATCATTGTGAACTTTTGCTCCAAATGCCACAAAATTGCTTGTAAGTTCCTCTTCATCTTTCTCATCTTCTTCATCCTCACTCCATGAAGTGACATATGACCTTCCTTGCTTCTTCCGGGTACTAGCACATTCAGCCTGGATATGCCCAAAACCTTCACATTCTCTACATTGAATCCTTCCTGGCTGTTTTGCTTCACCACCTTGATTTCTAGAGAACTGCTGATTTCTTTGCTTCATGCGTATTCCATGATTATTTCCAAAGTTTTGTCCACGAGATCTGTTTCCTCAAGTTCTTTCTTGTGATTTCTCGTTCACCACCCTTTTTAGTATTCTTGAGAAATTTTTCGTGATGAGAGCAAGTTCTTCAATACCATCCTCACAATTAGATTCCTTGTTATCCCGTGATAACGATACTTTGAAGGCCAACTCCTTTTGAACTTTCTTTGAATGTTGTTCCATAGTCATCTCATACGTCTGTAGTGATCCCATTAACTCATCCAATGACATTGTGAAAACATCTATAGCTTCTTTAATTGCCACAACCTTCATTGCCAATTTCTTTGGCTGTGATCTCAAGGTCTTCTTACCAACTTAGCTTCCTTGTAGACTTCTTTCCCCCTTCTTAACGCAATGACGACTGCCCGCGGTCGGAGCCAATTTACTGGCGGTGATGGACGCGCGAGGTTACAGACAAAAATCGCTTTTACACCGCTCTCTTGTCCCATTGGTCTATTATATTGTTTTTGATGAACTGTGATGTTTGTGCAAAGTGATGTGCTAAGTGCTTGCTTTGGTACTCTTTTGGGACGAAGAGGTTTTTTTTCCTTGTGTTTCCAGATTTAATTGTCTGATTCATTTGTTTGTTTGATCTCATGTAAATTGAATGTGTAAGATCCAGATTTGTCTAGTTGGCAATTTGTGGAATTTATGCAAATATGGATAGTTTGTGTTGAGACATCAAAGAAGGAATTTTAGTGATATAAGGAAGGTGGAGTTGTA
>JAULKK010000009.1:6135985-6147492 GCA_032355705.1 Rubia peregrina
CGATCGCGACGGACAGAGTAACTTGCCCTTTTGACTTTGGTCTTCAGTCTTCATGTAGTCTTCTTTTCTTCGTTCTTTGGGTCTTCAAAAGTCTTCAAGTCTTCAGAATGGAGTCTTCAGCGTCTTCAAATACCTCGTCTCACATAATCCTCATTATAAGTGTTAAAAGCGATAAAGTTGCTCTCAACTCTAATAATAAGAATTTGAGGTAAAATAGAGTCTCCAAAGCACCAAAGTGTACCGAAATGAATACAAAAAAATCCCAAAATAACCATATAAAATGGACACGTCAAACCTCGACATTGGCGATGTCGCAGCAATTCCCCCTCGCCTGGCTTCTTGCTATGAATGATGCCACCACATGAAGTCCGATGTAGTTCAGAAAGACGTCGCAGCTACAAACTCCAATCTTCGATCACCTTCCTTGAACCGACGTCGCGCACAAATCTACCGACGTTGGTTCAAAACTGAGGTAAAAAGTACTTATTTACCTCGGTTCTGAATTGAGGTAAAAATGTACTTTTTACTACACCCACGTTTACCTCGGTTTTTATTGGGATGAAAACCGAGGTAAAATGGCGTGAAAAACAAGGGTAATAGGTGTTGTATGTTTTGGTGCAAGGATTGCTCAGATTTGCAAGCTTGTCTACCTATTTGGTCATCCATTGGTCTTATGGAAAGGGAATCTGTTGCCCCATTATTTGGTCATCCATTTTTGTTGCAAGACATTAGACAATTTATGTTCAATCAGTTATTTTAAACTATGGTGGCTAGATATGATAATGAAGTGGTTGCCTACTAGGTAATGTTTGCATTTGTCTACCACCGTCACAAGTGCCAGGAGCTCCTTTTCGTATGTTGACTAAAATCTATTTATTCGGCAAAATGCCTTACTCAAATAGGCTATAGGCCTATTATCTTGCATCAAGACTACTCTCATTCCCAATAGGATGTATCGGTTTCAATTATAAAGCTTTTATCAAACTCCGACATCTTAAAAATTAGATTCAAAGTCATGACTTTATTAAGTTTTTTAAATGCTTTCATGGGTTCATCATTCCATTTAAAACCATTCTTCTTAGTCAGTTGGTGTAAGGGATTGCAGATAACTTCATAACCTTTAATAAATCGTCTATAGTAACCTGGTAGTCCCAAGAATCCCCTTAATTCCTTTACCAATGTTGGACAAGGACATTGAAGAATACATTGGATTCTCCGATCATCCATTTCCACTCCATTCCCAGGTATAACATGTCCCAAATACTTCACTTTTGAGCTAGAGAATACAAATTTTGACAACTTAGCAAACAACCGATGCTTCTTGAACAGTTCCAACACTTGATTCAAATGAGAAACATGTTTGGCCAAAAAATTTCTACACACAAGGATATCGTAAAAAAGAGGACAAATTTCCTTAAAAAATATTGAAAATTGATACATAAGAGCCTGGAATGTGGCTGGGGCCGTTTGTTAGCTCGGAGGGCATTACAAGGAATTCAAAATGTCCAATTTGGATATGAAATGTTTTTTAAGGAATGTCTTCTTTTCTGACCATGATCTGATTATACCCCGATGTGAAATCTAACTTGGAGAAGTACCTAGACAAAATAATTCATCTAACAATTCATCAATCGCAGGCATTGGAAACCTATATTTTATTGCACCTTCCTATAATCTTTCTTTTAAATAAAATCATCGGAGAGGAATAAGGGCTGGTGCTTTGTTGAATGATCTTGTTTTCTAAAATTTCAGCTACTTGTTTCTTAAGTTATGTCTCGTGTGCATGGAGTATCAGTTAGGCTTGATCTGGATAGGGGTTGTACCTGCTTTAAAAATAATTTGATGATAAATCTCCCCTTTAGGTGGTACGTGTTCAGAAATAGAAAAAAAAATCTATTTAATGTTGAAGAACCTCTTTCACTTGATCTTGTATGCTCAGGTCTCCATTATCACTGCTTGCTTTAGCCAGCTTGTTATAATGATTCCCAGATTAAGTGTTTTCAAGCTCTCCGACCCGTTGATTGTGACTTTTTTCTATTCCTTCCTCAAGAATAAATATCATAAAATCTTGCATTTTCTGATTATTCTAATTCTTCCCAGGTTGAAGTTATGTATTCTGACTTTGTTTTATCCTAGTATACCCTTTTAAAATCCAATGATATCCGCTGTTGAAAATGGAGCCTCAAATCAAAGGTGAGTGAACTGAAATGTTTCATCCAGTCTACACCTAGTATCACATCTACTCCGCCTAATCCCATAACTTTATGATCAAACACAAGTAAGTAAGATTGCATTCCCTAAACTACTTGTGGACAAAGGAATGATCCTCTCACACTGTTTCCTTCCGCTATAGTAACCTCAAAAGGTTTAATTGGAACAGTTTCCAGTCCTACTCCTTTTACCATTGAAGAGTCGATGAAGCTGAACATTTTGGCTTGAACATTTTATTTATTGCTTTGAGCTTCTCTTTAAACCCACTAATGAAACATATATGTAATATTTTCCATTAAATCTCATATTCCTGCTCCCCATCATGATTCTCAATTCATCAAAAACTTCTTGATATTCCCTTACTGTCCATTTCTAGTAGAGTTTTGTCAAATCTTCCAAAATGTCCCTACCTCATACTTCAAAAAATTTGCTCAACAGCAAGGCACAAAATTCACCCTACAACACATGTTCACCATAAATCTCAGACTAAAACCACACTTCAACCTTACCCTCCATATATAACTCCATAGATTCAACCCTTATCGATTCACTTTTATCGGAACTAGCATCATTGTGAATCTTACCTCTCATAATTGAATAAATGGATTTAGGATTAGAACTTTCAGCTTTTTCCTCCTCCTTGTGTTCATCTGGTTTCATAGCTCTGAAAAATAGGCAGCATAGCTCTGAAATCTTCCATTAGAGTAGAAATATCTTCCTTTCCATTGCCATTTCCTTCCCGCTCTTCTCCAGATCTTTATGTATCTTGACCTCCTTAGTTTCCCCTTCAATTTTGAGCTCAAAAATTGCATTGGTAAACCATCCCTAGTGATAGAACGTAAAACCCAAAACAGAATCAGATATGGAAAAAGATATATACAAAACCAATCAGAAAGAGTATTCCTTTCTTAACCTGATTCTAATTGATCTACAATTCTATTACGTATGATAATGAAATATTAATTTTACTTTTTAAAAAACTACACGTTATAAAAAATTTAAAAATGTCTCACATAATGTATATTATTGTGTAGAAAAAAAGTTATCGATGATAAAAACATGTCATAAAAAAATTCCAATCAAGGGGAGATAAATATAAGGGACCACGGGAATATATTCTTACCAATTCAAACAGTACACTGGAAATTCACATCACATTATAAATTAGATTTTCCAGTGTATCTCATAGTAAATAAATTATATTTTCAATAAAAAAATTAAAAATCTCTCCTAATATTTAACTATACAATTCTATGCATTTCCATCTATTATGTATATATTCATTTGTATTTACTTTTTCACAGTATTCAATAATAATGTTTCACCTGTAATATATCTCTCTTTGTTCCGCGAGCATTGTCATATTTATTTTTTCACGATATTCAATGATCATGTTTCACCTTTAATATGTCTCTCTTTGTCCCGCGAGTATTGACATATTTACATTTTTACAGTTTTCAGTGATCGTATTTGACCTTTAATTTATCTAACTAAATATAACAATTCTGCATAAAAAATAGATAATTAGAAAATAGACATTTTTTATGAAATTTTTTAATATATAAATCAAAGCAACTCAAAGACAAAATTTAAGCCATAAGCCATTACCCATTACGCACCCTTACAACCCAACTATATTAACTTTACAGCCCAAAAAGACTTTCTCCTAACCTTCTTTTCTACCATCTCAGATCGAGATCTCCATTGCATCTTCATCATGCTATACAGCTTCTTCTTGTAGTTTCTTGTCACCCATTCAACCTCCGTTCTGATCTGATGAATTAGTACCTCTGCCTTCTTTTCATGTTTTGTGAAAATCTTCGCTATTCCTTTCTATCCATATCCGATAAAACGCAATCACTCCCAATAAAATTATCCTCTTTCCTCGTTTTTCCTGTTGATACCACCCTCTTCATCAATCTCAGACTTCCAAAAATTTCACCTTCAATTCTCTGAGAATCTGAGTCGTATACTTACACTCATAAAACAAGTATGGTAATGATTCCTTCTCTTCTCTACAAAGACTATATGTCTCAGCATCTCCCACTACTCCAAACTCAATCAATCTATCTGCAGTGGCTAGCTTTCTGTTCAAAAGCAACTAGAGAAAAAACCAGTGTTTAAGTTGTTGGACATACATTGATTATATCAAGCAAAAATTAAATGATGAAAATTGAACGATCAATTTACACATGCAAGAATAATATTAAATATTAATTATGCAAGCATATAATTGAAACGTTTAATTTACGAATAATAAAAACATACATGCGATATATTTACAATAAATAAATCACATTTCAAGCAAAACAAAGTGATGGAGTCATGAGTAAACTCGTTGCCCTTGAAAAGAATGAGTCTCATCGTGGACATCGTTCCCTAGGATAAAACCATCGAAAATAACAATTAACACTTAAGAGTTATCTCGAATTCACGCAAGGCCCGAATGACTATCACCAACAGAGCAACGACAGAAACTTTGAGAATGAGAAAGAAATGAGACTCAAGTTTAGAATATGGAGAGACTTGAGAATGGTACGAGTTTCCTGACTGACTTAGAGACTATATTTGTACTACTCTAAGAGACCTTAATCATGGAAACGTGATATTCCGGTCTTCTGTAATTAGAAGAAAAAAATATTCGCCAATCACCAACTCGTCAAATCCGAGAATATTCCAAAAATACTCGAATTAAATCAGTTGGAAATGGAAAAAATATTTGTGCAATATTCTTCAGCGTATTAAAAATGGTAAACCGCGTATTCATTTCAGAAAAGATATCGCACAAACTATGGAATATTTTCGTTCTTATCTCTTAAGAAATACACACAAGTAATTTCATATATATTACGTGGTTGGGCCTTCTAGAGACTTCCACGCGGTCTGTTCACGTTTTAGATAGTCCAGAGAAAAATTAATCTGGGCCAATTTCTGCCCAATTTTTCTCTTTCAAGTGTGACATTTCGAACATCTATATCTCACTCACCTTTGATCCGTTTTGAGAGTTTAAATGGTCGATTTTATAGTACTCACGGAGGAGAACCCAAAAATGACAACCACCGCCCTAAATCCGTTTGGGTCCCACTCAAAACGATGCCCAAAAGTTGACGAATTTCAACCTTTGACCATCATTTTCCAACATAGGTTGCACGTCTTCTGCCATATGATAACCCCATTAGCAATCACCATTGTGCCTCCTTTCAACTGATTGTAAACTTTTGTTGTAACAATTTTTTCATTTTCCTCCGCACACTTTTCCAAATCAGAAAATGATTGATAAGATTAACAAGTGTTTTCCAAGTATTACTTTGGGAATCCCGTGTCTTACAGTCATCTAGTTTTCCACGTTTCATGTAATAAGCATGTAGCCAATTTATCTACAAAATATTTTTCTTCCTGTCAATGTCCCATAACAGTTTACACATTGCTGTTTGATTCCATACAATTGGATTTCTAACTCCCATTCCTCCAAATTTCTTTCCCCTACTGAGTGCTAGCCAGGATGCTGCTGTGTAGCCTCTTTGGTTCTCATCTCTTCCCCACAAGTAGTTTGTGCATATTCTCACAATTCTTCTGTAGATGCTCTCAGGCAACTTCATAATACTCCCCAATTAACTAGTGATACTTAGCAAAACAGAGTTTATAAACTGTAACTTCCTTGCATGAGAAAGCTTCGTTGACCCCCCAACTGTTTATCCTCTTCCTTATTCTTTCCAGCAATACTTCATAGTCCTGTTTGTCCCATTTTAGTGATGAAAGAGGAAGTCCCAAGTATTTCATTGAGGAATTCACATCTTTTGATTTTCAGCAACTCTGTCAATTCTTCATGAACCTCCACATCCATATTTGAGAAGAAAATATTTGATTTATTGACATTGATTTCCAGATCTGAGACTTTCTGAAAAACTTTCAAGATTTTCTCCACAGCTACAAGATAGAAAATAAACATTAAGATTTATCTAAAGATATTTCACATGCTCCTATTATTTTTATTATAAATACAATAATTTATATTTAGGGTTAATTTTTTTAAAATTTAAGTTAATAAAAGTAAATATGCCAATACTCGTAGTACGGAAAGCACAAATGAATTATTAAAATATAATGCTGAACCATACAAACGTTTTGTTGATGTTGTTGCGTTATTCGACTCCTGCTTATCCGATTGTCACAAACTCAGAATTCATTTTAGTCATTTTCTTGATGATATTATCTTTATGATATTGAATATAAATTATTTTCGTTCACTATTAATTTTATTATTATTTTCATGTAATTATTTTTCTTCTTAATTTTTCTCTAAAATATTTTATATTTTTATAAGGAGTTCATCTCTTGAAAGACGATATATTCATAAGTCATATAAAGACCAATGTTTAAACTGCAAATTAGAAGATATTAAAATAAAATTTTTGGGTTAAATTAGTCGGGCATAAGCTTTATAACTAATGCACGTTGCATAATAAATTTTTAATATTTCAACTAAAACCTTTTATCTTTTTATTATTCCATTTAAACTTCGTCTTTCTCTAACCCTATGGAAAGACGGATTTTCCCACACTTTGCATTTAATAAAAATGAAAAAATATATTTTTATAAGAACTTTTATTACTCCACGCAGTCTTCAAATATCGGCATTCTTTCCATTTTAGGATTTTTTTTATTGGCACTTTCCTCATTTGGAAAATCCTAAATTATTTTCATCTACTCAATTTATTTTTTATCTTCCAAATTCAATATCCACCACTCATTTTAAATTTTAAAAAAACTGTGTGCCCTCTTGTAAGCGTAAGTCGGTAAGAAATGGGTATATGAGTCCCTGGGGAGATCTCTCAATTCATTATGTATTAACAGATGTTTTGTATAGAGGATAAGTACGGAAAGTATATTTACATTATAAATACAATATTGACTAAATCAATGTGTATCAATCATATTTACTAACACACCCCTGTAGTCGAAGCGGGAGCTTGGTGGATGCAAAGACTAGACCGAAAATCCAAGAACATAGGAGATGAGAGCCCCTTAGTGAATATGTCTGCATATTGGTGAGCGGACGGAACGTGGAGTACTCGAACTTGACCAAGAGCTACCTTTCCGTGAACAAAGTGCAAGTCAATCTCAATGGTGCACTGATGTTGCACCGGATTCGATGAGAGATAGACGGCAGAGATGTTATCGCAGTAGACAATGGTAGTTCGTTGGAGTAGAACCTGAAGTTCACAAAGAAGATTTCGTAGCCAGCATGTTTCAGCCACTGCATTGAAAACACCTCAATACTCGGCCTGTGTGCTGGAGCGGGAGATAGTGTGCTAACGCTTGGACGACCATGATATCAACTTGCCACCAAAATATACACAATACCTAGAAGTGAAACGACGAGTGTATGGACATCCAGCCCAATCAGCATCGGAGTAGGCTGTGAGAGCTGAGGTTGGCTAAGGGTGGAGCTGGAAGCCAAGGTCAGTAGTGTCTTGGACATATATGATAATCCGCTTAAGTGCTTGGAAGTGGGGCTCTCTCGGATCATGCATGAAAAGATAAATCGGTTGTATCGTGTAGGCAATGTCTGGCCTCGTAAATGTAAGATACTATCGAGCACCGGAAAGACTTCGGTAAACAGACGAGTTAGTCAGTGGTAGACCATCCCCAGCCGCTAGCTTGAATTTGGTATCCACGGGCGTGGAGGCCTGTTTGTATGTAGTCATTTTTGCGCGATCAATGATTTCACGAGCATACTTATGTTGCGAAAGAAATAAACCTGACTGATTCTTTGTAACAAAAATACTAAGGAAGTAATTGAGAGGGCCAAGATCTATCATCGCGAACTCCTGGCCGAGCATAGATGTGAGGCAATGAAGAAGAGTTGTGCAGAAGGCCGTGAGAATAATGTTGTTGACATATAAAAGCAAGTAGGCAGTCTCACTCTGAGAGCTGTAGATGAACATGAAGTGATCATTATGGCTGCTGTCGAACCCAATCTGGTGAAGGTAAGTAGCAAACCTTTGGTACCAGGCCGGTGAAGGTAAGTAGTGAACCTCTGGTACCAGGCACGGGGTGCCTGTTTCAAACCATATAGATATTTGCGCAAGAGGCACACATGATTGAGGAGTTGCCTATCAACGAAACTGGGTGGTTGATGCATATACACAGTTTCCTCCAAGATATCATGCAATAAAGAATTCTTGACGTTGAACTGATGGATAGGCCAAGAGCGGGATAGAACAATGCTGAGAATCAAACAAATGGTGGTCGGTTTCACGACCAGGCTAAAATTTTCATCATAGTCGACACCCACTTGTTAAGACTTGGTATTAACAACCAAACGTGTCTTGTGTCTCTCCAGCATTCCATCAGACATGTACTTATGCTTAAACAACCACATGCAATGAATAATATTAGCACCATGGGGCCTCAAAACCAAGTCCAACGTACTTTTTTTTAATAAGAGCATTGAATTTGTCATTCGTGGTGACTTTCCCGTTCAGGTCCTGCAAGGCACGTATCGGGGAGGTCGGGAGAGGGGAAGTGGAAGAGGAGAATGCCAAAATATTGTATCTAGGATTAGGTTTTATATCCCAGCTTGACGACGAGTTGTCATGGAATGACGAGGAGGATGTGGTGTTGGGACAGGAAGTGTTGGACTAGTTGGTGGGGAGGATAGAACTTGTGGTGGAGAAGAGGACTGTCGTGATTTGTTAGGGGTGGATGGAGCTTGTGGTGGCAGTATTTAGTGGAAAAATATCGAGGAGAAGGGGTGAGAGGTCCGAGGATGGAATCACAGAGTCGGACGTGAAACTGAGCTCGTGTGGCTTGGCAAAGGGGAATGTCATCTCGTTGAACACACGACATATCGGGAAATGAGAACTCGGTGTGAGCCAAGAACTAAGCATCGATAGCCTCTATGATCATAAGAAGTCCCGAGGTAGAGACATGGGGTCGATTAGGGAGCTAATTTGTGGGGAGCCGTGGCAGAGGTGTTAGGGTAACACAGGCAGCCGAAGGTGCAAAGATGGGAATATGTGGGATCACGCTGGTAGAGGATGTAGGTTGGTGTGTGATTTTGTATGGCTTTGGAAGGCAAGATGTGGTGGAGGTATTTGGCCATATGAAGTGCTTCAACCCAAAAGTGATATGGAAGAGAGGTATGTGTGAGAAGAGTGCAGGTAAGGTCATTAAGTGTGTGAAGTGCTCTCTCGACTTTGCCATTCTGAGGAGAAGTTTTTGGGCAAGCAAAACGGATGACCATACCATTTAATTCACAAAAAATTGCAAAAAGGCTTATTGACAAATTCATCACCCATGTCACATTGAAAAGTTTTGATATTAGTATGAAATTGTGTTTTTACCATGGCATGAAATAGCACCAATTTGGAATAAGTATCAAATTTGTATTTGAGAGGATAAATTCAAAAAAAAATGAGAAATCATCCAACAACAATAAATATTATTTAAATCCACTAGTGCTAGAGACAAGAGAAGTCCATATGTCACTATGAATAATATCAAAATGTTTAAAAGTAACAGTATGAGAATTTGAAAAATGAAGACATCTATGTTTAGCAATCTGAACAAGATGAGCAAATGGCCGAACATACAACTTCATCAAAAAATAAAATCCCGACGTCTAAGAAGATCTGAGATATGGTCTCCTAGGTGACATAGACGAGCATGCCAAGGTGGCAACCAAATCGGAGGCTTGTGGGCTAGTGACCGGGTACAGATCCCCCAAGACTATTACATCTCGTTTTGATTTTCCCGTAAGTGAGGTCCTTTACAGAAATCCATAAGGGTCAATTCCATACTAACATTAGTATCAGTGGTAAATTTTATGACATAAACCAGATTTTTGACGATATTTGGAGTGTGTAAAACCTTTTTAAGATAATAAGTCAAGGATGTGTTCAGGGATGCAGATGTTGTACCGACAACTGGAATAGTGCTTCCATTACCAAAATAAAGAGGTGATAAAGTACTCGAATTAAAATAGGTACGAAGGTTACCTAAATTCGCGGTCATATAGGAGGAAGCTCCAGTGTCCATGTACCAATTTTCAGGCAGTTGTTGACGCGACATAGTCCTGAAAGACGGGGATAAATCCCCTAGGTACTGCTGAACTGTACATGGGTACCGTTGGACTGAAACTGGAGTTGGTTGCCCATAAAAGGCTGGCCCTGGGCTTGAGCCCAAGATGGAAGCATGTAGGTACTGTTCATGAGCAACTAGTACTTAGCTCATCTGCTGTTGGCCAAAAGTTGAAGACAATGCAAGACTTGTGTTCTGAATCGGCAGCTGCGTAGGACCCGTCGGGAATGGACATGGCGGAGACGTCTAAGTCACCGGCCAGGAGGGAGATGCCGCCGGCGAGTGCACTAGAAAATTTAATTTTCTAAAATTACGATTAGAAAATATTTAATTTTCTAAAATTAAAATTATACAATAGAAAATTTAATTATTTATAATTTTTTTATGAGAAAATAGTTAATTCATTATAGGCAAAGTCTTGGGAAAGACGGAGTTTAATTAGAATAATAAAAAGGTACAAAGTTTTAGTTATAATATACAAATGGTATTATTTAACGTGTAGTATTTATGAAGTTTATGATCAGATTAATGCAACCCGGAAATTTTATTTTGATTTCTTCTAATTTGCAGCTTAAACCTTGGTCTTTCCATGATTTATGGAAAGACCGTTTTTCAAAAGATAGACTCTTCATTATAACTTATATTCAGTGGTATTATACCATACTATACCGATATCAACCAATTTTTGTGTATACTGATGTGTTGGTATGCCAAGAATTTGGTACGGTGTCGATTTTAAAAAAATAAGAGTTAAGTGCTATAATGACCCTGACTTTAGGCTGAAAGTGCCAATATAACCCTGCAATTTCAGAAATGGCCAAAATAACCTTCTACTCGTTTGACTTTTTAGTCAACTGATTTATGGCTAGATTTTAAAAGAAAAGATAACTTTGCCCTTGAATTAAAAAATTGTCTAAGTGCTAAAATGACTCTGCTTTAGGCTGAAAGTGCCAGTATAACCTTTCAATCTCAGAAAGTGCTAAAATAACCCTTGACAATGTTGACTTTTTAGTCAACTAGTTTACTGCCGGAATAAGGTGAAAATATTTTTTCCCCTTATTTTAAAAAAGGATAAAGTCACTAAATATGAGGCCCTTACTTTATTTCTCATTTTCTCCTATTTTCCTCTTGCATTTTCTATTCTTCCCCGGACTTTCTTCTCGCTACACCCTTCTTCCTGCTTTTTTCAGCCCAAAACACATAAACTGAGG
>JAULKK010000009.1:6147592-6164738 GCA_032355705.1 Rubia peregrina
AGTAGGGTTACAAATATCTCACCCAAGTAGAATGGATTACAAGGCTACTCACACAATGGTGGAACACTCACTAACTAGATATGATGAAGAATTATCTCTAATTCCTCACTCTAAGAGTGGTTCGCTCACACTGGAAGGAATGAAGTGGCTATGGATTAGAGTGGATAGGATTGAATGATGAACTCTTCTCCAACACCTCTATTTATAGGTGAACCAAGCATGCTCTAGAATTCTCTTCCATCTCCAAAAAAAACCCATTGTAAATGCTTGGAGTCCTCTAGGAGTTAGTCTAGATTCTTCCCCCATCATCCTAGAAACATCTCCATTTTTCCATCAATGGAGAGTTCTAGAATTAGGGAGGAAACTCAACAAATCTTCCCCTTCCGACCTAATTAGAAGGGATCACCACAACGGCACCTTTGCAACAATTTTCAAACTTCTTACTTGGTAATGCCTTAGTCATCATGTCTGAGAATTTATCATATGTATGCACCTTTTCAAGTTGTAGCCACTTTTCTTCCAAGACATCCCGAATCCAATGATAACGAACATCAATATGCTTTTTTCGTGAATGGTAGGCTGAATTCTTGGCTAAGTGGATGACACTCTAGCTGTCACAAAAAAGAACATACATCTCTTGCTTTAACCCCAATTCCAGTATGATTTTTTTCATCCACAACATCTCCTTGCAAGCTTCTGTGGTGGCAATATACTCTGCTTCCGTCCTAGAAAGAGTCACACACTTCTGGAGTTTTGACTTCCAAGACACAACTCCCTCTGCAAAGGTAGTTAGATATCCTGGTGTTGATTTTCTAAACTCCAAGTCTCCAGCCATTTCTGCATCTGTGTATCCCTCCAACACAGGTTCTTGTTTTCCAAAGCAGAAACACCGGTTGGTTGTTTCTCTGAGATATCAAAGTATCCATTTCACAGATGCCCATTGTTCCCTTCTAGGCTTTGACAAGTGCCTGCTCACCACACCAACCGCATGTTCAATATCTGACCGTGTACATATCATGGCATACATGAGATACCAAAAACCGACGAATGTGGAACACCTCTCATATCTTCATCACCATTTGCACTTTGTTTCTTGTCAAACTTGAAATGGCCGCCAAGTGTCCCACTAACGAGTTGGCCTTGTCCATGTTGAATCTCTCAAGGATCTTGTCAATATCTCTCTCTTGGGATAACCAAAGTAGCCTTTCAGATCGATCTCGAGTGATCTTCATTCCAAGAATCTGTCTGGTTGGTCCTAAATCTTTCATAGCAAAAGAATTACTCAATGTTTTCTTACGGGTGGTAATTCTACCTTTTATCCTACCCAATAATCAACATAGCATCAACATAAAAGCATGAGTATGAGTAAGTCGCCTATATCATACCTTTTCACGAAGACACAATGATCAATGTGTGTCTTCTTCAATCTATGATGATTCATGAAGGATTCAATTTCTTGTACCGTTGGCGTGGTGCTTCCTTCAAACTATAAAGACTCGACATACAAATTCTCTTTTCCCGGATGTATAAATCCCTTGGGCCACTCCATGTAAATTTCTTCCTCAAGGTCTCCAGTAAGAAAGCCGTCTTAACGTCCAGTTGTTCAACCTCCAAATCTAAACTAGCAGATAGACCTAGAACAACTCGGATTGATAACATCTTCACCACGGGTGAGAACATCTCATCGAAATCTATGACTTTCTTTTGATTGCATCCTTTAACAAAAATCTGAATCTTATATCTTGGTTTGGGATTTTTCTCCTCGGTCTTGAGCTTGTACACCCATTTGTACTTTAGAGATCATTTTTCTTTCGGTAGCTCCACAAGATCATATGTACGATTCTTGTGTAAGGACTGCATCTCTTCTTGCATAACCATTTCCCAATCATCTCTGTGATCAATTTCCATAGCTTCTGCATAGTATTGAGGCTCTCTCTTATTGGTGAGTGTCACATACTCGTCTTAAGGGTATCTGGATGAAGGTCGTCTCTCTAGTGGAACGCCGAGGCTCAGATTGTACTGGATCATCTGTTCCTTCCATTGCTTCACCACCTATCTGAGGTTGCTCTACTGTGGCTTACTCACCATTGATCTCAACTTCATCATGATTTCTCTCAGCTCTTGTATCATTTCGTACCACCGGAGATGGAATATGATCATAATGCCCCTTGGTCCACATAGTCTAGGCTTCTTGTGACATCTTGCAATCACTAATAGTTTGGTCTTCGCGGAAGATGACATCTCGGCTTCTAATATTATTTTCCTGGGTCGGATCCCACAACTAATACATGAACTCATCTTTAGGTGAGCCAAGGTAGATGCACTCATTCATTTTTGAATCTAGCTTGGCCCGCTTATCCTTAGGGATGTAAACAAATGCTCAACATCCAAACACCTTTAGATGGTCATATGCTACCTTTTTCTCCAACCAAATCTCCTCTGGTATGCATTGTTGATTATGTCAACACCGGTCTTCACAGCTTCTACCCAGAACATTTTAAGGAGGTGAGCATGAGACAACATGCACCGAACTCATTCTTCAATGGTACAGTTCATTCTCTCGGAAACTCCATTTAACTGAGGTGTATTTGATGGTGTCTTCTCAAGTCCTATGCCATAAGACTTGCAGTATTCTTTTAATGGGCCACGATATTCTCCACCATTATCAACTCTAACAAACTTCAACTTCTTGTTTATCTCACGCTCTACCCTTGCATGGAACTCCTTGAACGCCTCAAGTACCTATTTTTTTTTTCAAAAAAAACACCCAAACCTTTCTCGAATGGTCATCAATGAAAGTTACAAAATACAATGCAACACCAAGAGATCTTTCAGTTATAGAGCACACATCAGTGTGGACTAAATCAAGAATATGCTCTTTTCTAAGTGGATATGCTGTTCATACAAAAGAAACTCTATGATGTTTGCTAGCTAAACAATCAGTGCAATGGTCAAATGTTGTACCTTATATGTTTGGGAGGATATTTTTTCGGACGATAATCTGCAATCCCTTCTCGCTCATATGACCGAGCCTCTTACGTCATAGCTCCATACTTGAGTTCTCGTGAGAAGCATTATCCCACATTGCAGATTTTTCATATATATAGATCCATGTTTTATTCCTCGGCCAAAAACCATGTTGCCACTATTGATCTTCCACTTTCCATCTCCAAAGTGACTAGTCATCCTGGCGTCGTCAAGCTTCCCTGCCGAGATAAGGTTGAGCCACATTTCTGGAACATGTTTTACATCCTTCAACACGAGCTTGCATCCCGTGTTCGTGTTCAAGATGATGTTGCCTAACCTAATGATCTTACTAGTGACTTGATTTCCCATCTTCACAACATCGAAATCTCTATGCTAATGGGATGAGAAAAGTACTTCATGTGGGGTAATATGGAAAAAGGCACCAGAATCACTGATTCAAAGGTTATCATCATAGGTGAGATTGACATAGTCGTCTATGACAAATACTTCATTGTACTCCACATATGCAACAATAGTAGCACTCTCATCTTCCTTCTTCTTTGGGTCGATTTGGTCTTGTTTGACCGTTCCATTTTTGTGTTCTCTCTTTAGATTACGACATTAAGCTTTCTTATGGCCCGCCTTACCGCAATAGTAGCAAGTAATTCGAGAATGAGAATTTGACCGCCCTCATGATTTGTCACATCCACCACTCTTGTATCTTCCACGTGACTTACTTCGACTTTGATTCTCGATCACGTTGGCCTCCAAGTAAGTGGTTGTGCCCCGTTCCTTTCTCCATGCTTCTTCATTGATTAGGCTATCAGTGACTCTATCCATGGTAAGCTTTCCTTCTGGAGCCAATTCGCTAAGCTTGAATACCAATGCGTCCCAACTTTCAGGTAGTGAGCTTAAGAGCAACACGGCTTGCAACTCGTCATTTATTTCCATCTCAATCTTTGTCAATTGATTCACGATCCCCTTGAAGCTATTCAAGTGCTCAATCACATTTTGGCAATCCATGTACTTCAATTTGACTAATTGCCTCACTTAGTGGGCTTTGTTACGTACGTGGTGTCTTCTTTGGAATCGTAAGCTCAAGTTTTGTCCATAGCTCAAAGGCATTTGTGTAAGTAGAAACATGGTCAAATAAAATACAATCAATGTACTTACGAATCATGGCGATCGTCTTACTATTCAGGAGCTCCCACTTTCTCTTCTCCGCTGGTTTGGTCTCTTCCATAATTGTCTTGTACATATCTTTGCAAAATTGATGATCCTCCATCATGGGCTTTCAATAGGCTTATTTCTCTGCCGTGAGCTTGAACATTTTCCCATCATGGGTGATATTTGCCTCCATCTTGACTCCCACAAGAAACTAACGCTGATGAACTTTGCTCTGATACCACTGTTAGGAAAAATTGGTATTTACCTCTTTGTTTGATCAAGTTGAATATTGAAAAATAAAAAAAATAGGACGTCAAAATTTGGTAACACGGAAAACCCAAAATGGGAAAAATTGTAGGACTATGCAGTCCAAACATTCCATTATATGAGGCTATAGTAGGGTTAAAATTATCTCACCCAATTATAATGGATTACAAGGACACTCACTAACTAGAGAGGATGGAGACTTCTCTCTAACTCCCCACTCTAAGAGTTGATCACTCACACTAGAAGGAATGAAGTGGCTATGGATTGGAGTGGATGAGATTGAATGATAAACTCTTCTCCAACACCTCTATTTATAGGTGAACCAAGCGTGCTCTAGAATATTATTCCACCTCCCCCAAAAAACTATAGTAAATGCTTGGAGCCTTCTAGAATGTAGTTTATATTCTTCCCCCATCATTCTAGAAACATCTCCCTTTTCCATCAATGGAGAGTTCTAGAATTAGGGAGGAAACCCAACAGAAGCAGAGGGTTTTTTTTTACTTTTGTTTTTCTTTTTAAAATTTTGGGAGTTAAATGATCATTTCAAAAACCTTTCGGCCAAAATTTGCGTTGACAATCGAAGTCAACGGCGCCTAGGGTTAGATTGGCAGATACATGTAAAAATTAGAGTTATTTTTGGCACTTTATCATTTTGAAGGGTTAGATTGGCACTTTCGGCCTAAGTTAGGGTTATTTTAGCACTTGACTCTTTATTTATTTATTTTGCAATTAAAAAAACTTCAACCATCTTTTAAAAATTAATTGGAAAAAATTATGATTGATGTAAGGGATGAATCCTCGAAAAACTTTTAAAAAATCATCAACAACTACAACATAGTAACGAAAAAATTAATTTGATAATACTAGCAACTACCAAAGGTCACTATGAATAAATACAAGCATATGGAGCAGAATGTTGAACTGGTTCAAAGGAAAACGATGAACTTTTCCTAATTCACAACAAATACAATTATCATGAAGTTTTGAAGTACATGAAATACTTTTATTTGAAACTAAAGACCCTATAAATCTAGAAGAAGTATGACCAAGGTGAGCATGTCAAATATTTTCCAACTTCTTAATAGCTAGAAATGCTAGTAATGATGACTGAGAAATGGCTATGGTAGGTTGGATAGGGTAGACACTAGGCTTACTAGAACCCCCGAAGTAGTACTTACCTTGTGGTTTTTTTCCTTTGCTCAAACAGAAGAATCATCAAAACATACAGTACAATTATTTTCTTTACACAACTTATTGACTGATTAAAAATTATGTTTAATCATAAGGATATGACAAATCGAAGTCAACCAAGGGGACAAATAGAACTCTTAATATCAATTTTCCAATATTTTTAAAAGGGATAGAGGTGTTATCGCCAACTACAACAAAACTTGACCCATGATAAGGAATTATAATAGAGAAGTTAATATCCTGATGAGCCATGTGCAAAGCAACTGTCAAATTTGAATACCCGACAGAGTCTTTTACTTCACCGCTAACAGTCATGGTAGCATAAGCATTAGTGACACTCTCTTAAATCGATGGAAATAAATTCATATTAAAACGGTATAGATAGTACGCAACTGGGTGACCTGGATTCCAACAAAAACCACGAGAACCAGAAGAGGGGTAAAACTAAAATTTCCATTACATGGGTTATTTCCTATCGAGCACACTATTAGTAACATAGTTAGTGGAAGGCAATAAAGAACTTGACAAATCATAAATATTATCCATATCATTGTTACAGTTTCTATTGTTGTGTGCACTGCCCCGTCATAGGATGCATGGAAGTGATTGTTGGATTGATCCCCATTGTTGAAATTGATATTGTTGTTGCGACCACCTTTGTTACAATTATTCTTGTCCTTATTCTTGCCACCACCAACATTATTTGGAACACCCACAATAGATGGGCAATAGATCTGAGTCGCCACCATCACATGAAGAAGAAAGGCATTAATAACTTCCATGTAAAGCTTCATTCTTTGCTCGTGAAGCAAGAGTTCAGGACATAAATCATCAAAGGTAAGTTCCAAGGGATAGTTCATCAAGGTAGTTACCAAATTGATATGGCCAGGATCCCCATCTAACCCGGACAATGTATATTGCACCAAATATGAATAGAGACTGGATACTTAATAGCAACAAGAGAATCTGCAACAAACAAATGTCACACAGATAACCTTCCATGGGATGAGATTCAATCTTCTTAAGTCTAGTCAATCTACCATTTAACTTCATAGATCTAGCTAAATTTAAGCATGCATAATGTAAGTCTGTAAACGGATCCAAATATCACGAGAAGTAGTTGTTCCATTTTGAATCGGGTTATTATACTACTCGATTAAATTTGGGTTGGTTTAGGTTATGTTTCAATGATTACAATTACATTATTATCGAGTTTTGTTTCATTTTAACTTGTAACTTTTAGTTATAACTTATTTTAAAAAATTATATTCCTTCGCAAATTGATTTTTGAAATCAATATTTAGTCTACTTTCTATAATTACTAATTCAAAAATCATAATTCTAATTAAATATCTCTTTATTTGACTATTATTCATTAGATTTATAAACTTAACCGTACATGTGCATTTTAAACTTAACCTTGTGTATTCAAATTTGTTATGAGTTGATTTTATGTACTCATATCTGTAGACTTTAGTAAATAAGTATATTATTTTATTATAAATAGCAGAGTACCATCGTGCATTGAGCAATATTATTAATTAAAATATTAGAATTAATTTTTGTGTACACGTTGTGTCTTAAATTTAAATTGAAAATAAATAATTTTATTTAAAATTTTAAAGTTTAGTCATCTAAGAAAAACTATAGTATGAGAGTTAGAAATTGTTAAATATTGAATACAATAAAATTTTATTATTTTTATAATATTTCATTCAAATTTTTTAAAAAGTAATTATTTGTACTGTTGAGATTAATTTTAAAAGACTATCATAATTATATATATATATATCATTGCAATAAATAAAAGCAAATATCAAATTACCTCATTTGTCTCACAAGTTATAAAATGTCCTCATTTAACAGGTAGTCGGTCTAAAACAATACTTTGTCATGTATATACATATTTCTATCAAAACTACTCTATCAATGTATAAAAAATATCCGAACATTTTGTTATTTCAGATTATGTGTTTTTTAAATTTTCTTCAGTGGTACAATGAGATATTTATGATTTTAATTATATCTTAAGAAGTTACATATTTTAACAAGTTATAATTAATTATATATAGTGAAAAATTAAAATCAATAACATATTATAATATTGGTATATGTTATGATTGATTAGTATATTAAAGAATTAAATCAGTAACATATTATCCATAATATTAGTATGTTATTTTTAAACAATCTGGTTTTAGCTAGTTAAAATGACTTCAATACATAGTAAAGAATTAAAATCAATAACATATTATAATATTAGTATACGTTATGATTGATTACCTCCATTCCACAATGATCTTCCTAATTTTCATTTTGGGACGTCCCACAATGATCTTCCTATATCTATTCTTTCCATTTTTAGTCTAATAATCATACATAAAATACCACTTTTCAACCTTTGTCCCCTCACTTTTCACCCTTTGTCACCCACTTTCAGCCTTTGTCCCTCACTTTCTTAATCTTTGTGTCATTTTCAATTCGGAACATCATTGTGGGACAGAGTAGTATGTATTAAAGAATTAAGTCAATAACATATTATAATATTAACATGTTATTTTTAGACAACCTGAGTTTAGTTTAGTCAAAATGACTTCAATATCCCCGATTGACAGTACCATTCAAAAAGTGAATAATTTCTATTATATGGTAATTGGAATAAGTATGTCTAAGGAATTTATTAGTTTGACTTATAATCAAATTGACTTGATTTCATATTAAATGCTAGTTGACGTTTTATAACTACATTGATTTTGGGTTGAGTACTTGTATGGTTATATATCTGATTTATCAGGTTGAATCGAGTTTGACTTGAATTGGGTTCAGGTCAGGTTTGGATTCAAATTGTTGGGTTACATTAGGATTTCAGGTTAAATTTGATCGTGTCGAGTTCGAGTTCGGATTGATATTTCTCGGGTTAAAATTGGGTTTTGGTTGAGTTCAGTCGTGTCTGGTTTCAATTTGGGTCAATATCTCTTAAATCAGAATTGGATTTTAGGTTGAGTTCGATCGTAATGTCCAAGTTGAATCAATATCTCTCGAATCATAATCAAATTTTGAATTGAGTTCGATCGTATCGGTGTAGGTCGAATTCTGAGTTCGTAACAGATATTCACGGCTATACATTTTGGTCTTTCGTTTTTTGGTTTGTTTTTGCTCACCCCACCAATTGCCACCCTAGATAGCACTAGCTCTGGCCCACACGGTGAAACATCGAGTCGGTCTACCGAGGGAACGTGCTCCTTCTCCTTCTCCTTCTCCTTCTCCCAAACTCTTCCTGCCCTCCGCTCCTTAATCAAATCATATCCAATCCTCCAAAATCCGTTATCTTACTCCCAATTCGTTGCCTTTCGTCCAAAGAGCTCCAGTCTCTCCTCAAATCAACTTAGTCTTTCAGCTTTCCGTCATCTAGAGTTTGTTTTATTATTGTCAACAAATTATTTATTCTGATTGGTTGGATGATTCAGTAGATCACGCAGATTCTCCACCGCTGTCCATTTCGATATGGCTATGTCATCAAGAAACTTGTCCTACTTAGCCCCAAAAGAGTGCGATCACCTCACAAATTACAAGCTCAAACACGGCGCTAACGGGTACGATTTGATTAAAGACTTCATCAAAATCAGTCCTTGTGGAAAAATAGTGGTTGACAGGTCCAAATTAGAGGTGCCCAGATGCAGTTTTTGCTCTAATAACCAAGGTAGACTCTATCTGTGTCTGATCTGCTCCTCGATATCCTGTTCCGATTTTGCCGAATCCAATCACGCGCAGATGCATTGCCAGTCTTACAGTGGGCATGAAGTTGCTGTTCAGCTGGATACAGCTGAGCTTTATTGTATTTTGTGCTCCGATCAAGTGTATGATGTCGAGTTTGATGAGGCTGTGTTGGGGTTGTTGAGGAGGAATGGAAATGATGTAGCAAGGTTAAGCAAGAGGAAGAGATTGAATTTCGGGGTCGATTTGGATGTGAAGAGTATGAAGAGGTTGGTATCATTGAGGGATCAGTATTCGAAATCTTGCTTTCCTTTGGGCTTGAGAGGTTTGAACAATTTGGGAAGTACTTGCTTTATGAATTCTGTCTTGCAAGCTTTGCTACATGCTCCACCCTTGAGGAACTACTTCCTCAGTGATCGCCATGATCGTGAAATGTGCAGGAAAACATCTTCGGATCGTCTGTGTTTGCCTTGTGACATTGATGCTATTTTCTCTGCTGTTTTTTCGAGTGATCGGACGCCATATAGTCCAGCCCAGTTTCTATACAGGTTCGCTGTGTCGATTGTAATTTTCGTTATTACCTGTGAAAATAGTGATCTTCGCTTAATTGAAATGCATCCTTGAGTCCTCTGTGATCAAAGAACTCCTTTCAGACGTGTTTACGTGACAAGCTATGTTACTTGCTGGACTTTACTCTGTTTAGTTGGAGAATTTGGGGGTTGAAAGGCATATTTGTTTTTAATATGAGCATTTAATTTCTGTTACAGTTGTGAATCCCACATATTGCAATTTATCCATCTTGCATCCTATGATATCTATTCAAACTTGTGGTTTTGAGCATTCAGTTCGTTCAATCCTTTTTGTTTGAAAACTTTTTTTTGTTGTGTCGCAATAGAAAAGCCAAGAACCGTGGTCAATTGAAAACCACACACACAAAAAAAAACTTCTTGTACTGCTCTATTTCCAAACTTGTTGCTTTTGCTCTCCTCTCAGCATGTGTGCCATTAATATACTGTCATTTGCATGAAGTATTAACTGTGACGATGTGGTTCACTGCAGTTGGTGGCAGCAGTCAGAAAACCTTGCTAACTATGAGCAACAAGATGCCCATGAATTTTTTATCTCAATGTTGGATAGGGTCCATGAGAAAGAGGCCAAGGCAAGCCATGCAATAGGAGGTAACTAAATGCCAAAAATATGTCTTTTCGCAACTTGAATTTAGGGGAAAGTAGTCGATCGAAGATTATGGCAACATTTCGTTGTCAGCATTTGATTCAACAGATGTGTGGGTATCAGGCTACTTAACACTGTAGAAGTTGCTCTTTTGCCTTGATGCTCACAGTTTCAACAGTTCGCTTTAGTTGTTTTATGCACTGTTGTTTAATAGCAGCAGAAGGGTCAAATTTCAAATTTTACCAAATTCTAGTTTCTTTGTAACTGATAATTAGCATTTCTGTTGAACAGATAATCGGGATTGCACGTGTATTATCCATAAAGCTTTCGCTGGCTTATTGAGATCAGATCTAACATGTACCTCATGTGGATCCACTTCCTCAACTTACGACCCTTGTGTGGACATTTCTCTCGATTTAGATACTAGCACTTCCCGTCTCAGGGATTTCGGTAAGCCAAGCAAGCAAAATGAAAATATAGGTATGTCAACTCTTGTAGGCTGCTTGGACCTCTTTACAAGACCTGAGAAGTTGGGATGTTACCAGAAACTGTACTGCGAAAATTGTCAAGAAAAACAGGACACTCTAAAGCAAATGTCCATTAAAAGGCTACCTTTGGTTTTATGTTTACATATAAAGCGTTTTGAGCATTCTCCAGTTAAAAGATTGTCGAGAAAAATTGATTGCCACCTGCAGTTTCCTTTCTCCTTAGATATGAAACCATATTTGTCGTCTTCAATTGTCAGAAAAAGGCTTGGCAACAGAATGGTCGCCCTTGAGGATGATGAACTTGAAAGTAACACAGAATTTGAGGTTTTTGCTGTAGTCACTCATTCAGGGATGTTGGAATCTGGGCATTATGTGACCTATCTTCGGTTGATGAACCAATGGTTCAAGTGTGATGATGCTTGGATCACTGAAGTTAGTGAAGAGGTAGTTAGAGCCTCTCAATGCTATCTAATATATTATGTCCAAAAAACGCTGCTCCACAAAGAGAGCGAGGATTTTAGCTGTCAGCCGATATCCCCGCGGGCAGATGCATTTGTTCCTATAGCTGGTTGTTGCTAGATAGCCTGAAATAGCATTTTGGCAGGCAAAAATGCCGGTGTAAGATGGATTTTTTTGTTGTTTCTGAATGAACTCAGGAGTGAACTGACCTTGATAGCTGCAGCAATCTGTGTTGAAGCAAGAACATATTATTGCCTCTTCACCTGAAAATACATGGTGATTTAACATTTTCATGTTCTCTTTTCAAACTCCTATTTCGTGGTTATTTGGGAAATATGAGCTAGTGTTGGGATTTGGCATGTTGAATTTCTTGGTTCCTCGCAGTTTGTCAACGTACAGATGTACACGAAAGGCATAGCAGATATAGACAACATAGTCTTCGATCTTTAATTCATCCAATTACATCCACTGCTCTGGGTATGTGCCATCAGCCACAATTATGTTTTAAAATTGCATTTATCAATTAGAGACATAATCCAAACTAAGCTTTGCTTTGCACAAGTGAATCAGTCGTAGAGGCTAGATGGCCCTTACTCATAAATTCATGAAAATTAGCACTCCTTATTCATCCAAATGGACTACGGTTTAGTAACTTATACCCAACATGTAATACAAAAAACGCTCTGTCAAGGTTTTGGAAAAGGATGGATGTAATGCAGCAACCGAAATCACGTGTCCGCTAATGTACACACCCAAACAAAGGCAATTGGTCCGTTGTAGCAAAGGATATTGCTCAAAAAACTTCATCTAGTTGTTGGTTGCTAGAAGCTGTCTGCCAAAAAGAAACGCGGAAGATAAAATACCCTTAAAATCATACTACTACAGTATCACAAGATGCTGGTGAACACCTCATCAACTATGAAATGGGCAAAATTAGCTTAGTCAAAACTACCAAGGCACTTGTCTAAAAGATCAAATTCTCAACATGATGCCTCAAATTGCAGTGATCAACAGTTAGCTCCATCATTCTCTCTTATTTGAGGAGAGAGTGTGCTGACTTGCTTCATCAAGTGAAGGTAAGCGGTTTGATATTCTATCACCTCCAGTTACTTGGGGTCATGTAAAGAAACATTCTGCCCTCTTACAGAGAACAAGGACTTTGCCATGTCGATATGTCACTTATCATATCTCGTAGTTGATCAATAAGAATTTTGAGATACTCGTTTCTATCTGTAAGCTCCTGAGAATTCAAACAATTCATCATTAGTTCAGTCAAACAATGATTTCAGGAAGATATACCAAGAAATGCATCATGCTGGATGAGGTTAATATAAAATAAGATCATACCAATACAAGATCATACGTAGTTTTCCATGGCCAGAGAATTTTCACATATCCACAGGCAGTAGATAAATCAAGTGGCAATGGAATGCAGGTAGAAATACCTTTCTCAAAGCTAAAGCTTGCTCTTCCAACTTCTCAATCTCAGCTTGGTCATCAGGGGAACCAGATCCTGTTGAATCCATTTCAGAAGCTTCTGCCTATTTTAAATGATACACAGAGCCAAATTCACAAACATATCAACATAAAGACATAAATATAACAGAATCAACCACACCAATCTCCAAACTAAGGCCATGTTCTTTTCAATTGAGTTGAACAAAACTCTATACTATTTATTATAGTAACAACAAGACTGTATAGATCTGAAATTGGAGAGGAAAGTCCAAAAAAACAGGGCCTAACTAGTAATTATACTGAACATGTAGTTCCATTCAGCAATTTCAAGATTGACATAAAGGACAAACGGTAACATGATCCCTCGTGAATTATAAATCCAAACACAAGTGTCGAATTAAACATGGAAACACTATCCAGATGAAGCTAGACATGGAATGATAATCATATCCCACAAACTCAAAAAGCAAAGCAACCTAAGATGTATAGATGCATCCAGAAGAACATTGTACGTAGCACAAACATCAATTGGGAATTAGACCTCAACACTAACAGAAAATAATCGAACATAGGCAATGTCATTCATAATGCAAAGATACAAGGAAAAATCCGCAATAGCCAAGGACGAAACATACAGCATTACTCATCACTGGCAGCATTGTCAATTTATATTTACTTAGACCGACTCGCCAACCCAACAAATTAATATTCTTTCATGCACTGAGTGAGTCTCGAGTACAGCACACCAACAAAAAAAACCAAACATTTGAAAGAACGAAAATTAAAAACAGAATCACAACTGACAGAAATGAGGTACCTTCCGAGAGTTAGATATGGCAGAAAGGACTGTACGGAGAGCAGCAACGGAGGACTTGTAACGGAAGCGAGCGTCCTCGAGGACCCCACCAGCGATATCGAAGTGATGCGATATGGGGGAAGAATCGGACAAAACGTCGCCGTTGGAGGAGTGGTGGTGTCCATTACTCATGCCACCGTTACTAGCGGCATGGCTAGTGAGAGCGGGGGGAGCTGAATTGGGGTTCGTCCAAAGACTAGGGTTACAGAGCTCGTCATTCATGGAGGACAGGATTTGAAAGGCAGACCCAATTGTGGCCTCCAAATGCATTTCGCCGTCTTTGGCCAACTCTTGAGTGCTTTTGTTAGCTGGTGACATTCTCCCGCCGCCGCCGGCCGCCGCCCTGTCGTCCATCCGCTTTACAGGCTCAGTTCAAGGTTGGAGTTTTGAATTTCATTTTCTTTCTTGACAAAATTTTATAGATCCCATTTAACCAATCTTTACTCCCAATCCCAAGTCACAACCAAATCAGTTCAATTTTATGGCGTCCACTGCGAACTTACGTCAAATTAGGGGTATTTTGATAATTTTTAAGTACTACAAAATTTAAGTAAAGGTAAGAAAATTCCAAGAGCATATGCAGTGAGAGTGAGTTGGATTAAAAATGGTAACCGAATGAGAATAATTTTTTTCCACAGTGGGGGGAGTGAAAACCGTGTGAATGAATCACACTGTGGGCCTAGGGGGGGAAATTGGAACCGTTCCAAGTCTCAAACTCTGCCAAAATGGCAAAGACTTCACGTGGCTGCCTTTTACCATTTTCCTTTGCCAATTTCATTTTTGAAAATTAAGTTTAATTTTTTTTTGTTTGAAATTAAGTTTGATTTTTTTTGTTTGAATCCATGTCCCAATTTTTAAGTTTGAAAAATAAAAATAAAATATATTATTAAATTTCACATTTTAATTTATTTTGAATTTTCAAATTTATTTTCATTAAATACCAAAGATAAAATTAATACTAAATAGGATAGGAAAAATTAAGTGAGATTCATAAATAATAAAGAGAGTAAAATTGTATTATTAAATTTCACATTTAAATTTATTTTGTTAAGTAAATTTATTTGAATTAATTAGTAGGATAGAGAGAATCAAGTGAGATCCATAGAGTTGTTTCGAGTGGTTTTTACCATTGTGGAGGAAAAAAATGGAGTGTTTTAGTTGTGGTTTGAATTTCTGAGGTGGAGGAGAGAGATTGATTATTTAATGAATGAAAATCACAAGAGTGGGTTGTGAGTGGTTCCCCCATTGTACATGGTCTAAGGACTATATCTTCTATGTAACCGGCATGGATGTATAAGCTTTTTAAAAGTTACGAAGATGATGATGAAGCTACTCAGTTGATTGTACATGCTTCATTGACACGAGAGCCTAATCAGGAGTATCAATATATTAATGGAATCCTAAGAAAAGGAAAGAAAATATATGTTGGCGATTCAGTAGGAGTTGGGGAAAATATTCTACCTTCTTTACATGCCTCGGCCCTTGGAGGACATTAGGACAATCGGCCACCATAAGAAGGGTTGATACACTCTTTTATTAGCCAAACATGAGAGATGATATCATTAAATTTGTAAGGGAATATTCAGTCTGCAGAGAAGTAAGTACGAAAATAAGCATCATGCACCTTTGAAGCCTTGGACTCAACTGACTATGGATTTTATAGAGCGATTACCAATTTCCAAGATTTTAGATACAATGCTTGTTGTGGATCGACTCATAAAGTATGCTCATTTTATTGCATTATCCCATCATTTTACGGCACAAAAGGTAGCTTCTATTTACTTCTCTGAAATCTACAAATTGCACGGTCTGCCGGAATCGATTACTAGTGATAGGGACAAGGTGTTTACTAGCATTTTCTGGAAAGAATTTTTTTGAAACTAGGAGTGAAGCTCTAGTTTAGTACAACCTACCATCCCGAGACAGATGGTCAAACAAAAAGGACAAATCAAATTTTGGAAAAATTATCTTCGATGTTTTTGTGGAGACAAACCGAATACATGGTCTGAATGGATTAGTGCGGCAGAATGGTAGTACAATACCACGTCTCATAACAACATTCAAATGATACCATACGAAGCTCTTTATGGAGTTGAGCAACTCAGTTTGCCTCTAGGATCATTCACAAATGTTATAGTTCTAGCTGCACAGAATATGATTGCCCAGAGAGAAGCTGTAAACTTGTTGATACAATCTCATATTAGAAATCCTCAAGATCAAATGAAGAGCTTTGCAGATCAGAAGAGGACTGATACAGTTTATAAGGAAGGTGATTGGGTTTACTTAAAATTGCAGTTTTATAGACAACAAACTATTTCTCAGAGAAGAAATGTGAAGATAGCTCCTAAATTTTTTGGTCCATCAAAGATTTTACAGAGAATTGGCTCTGTAGCATATAAATTGGATCTACCAAGAACAACCAAAGTACATCCAATGTTCCATATTTCTTTGCTAAAACCACATCTTGGTCTTCTTCCAATCAGTAGCACACGTTTGCCAGAGGAAGACATTGATGATTTAGTAGTTCTAGAACCTCACAAAATTTTGCAAAGGCGCTGGATTGCCAATGGACAACAAAGAGTGATCCAATGGTTAATAGAATGGAAGCATCTACCATCTGAGGAAGCGTCATGGGAGGATTCAGAGTTCATTAACAAGAAATTCCCAAATTTTCGTGGCTAAGATCATTGTTCAAATCTGAGTCTGTCAGCTTGGGGACACGCTTCTTGTTAAGGGGCAGGGAATGTTATGTTCAGCCCAATTCTCCAAGGATATATTGGTAAATACTCCACAAATAAGGAATATGTTGAAAAACCGTTAATAACTCCTCTTTGGCTCAGTAGCAGCTCAAAAACACAGGACAATGGCAGTTGCAACCGCTGGCTATCGGAATGAGTTAGATAGGGGGAAGGGACATGCAATTGGAGTAGAATGAAAGGAGAAGGTTAGGAGTAAAAGGGGAGGTTGATTTTGGAAATATCTCTCTGCAGTCAAATGTAAGGCGTAAGGCGTCCAATTCAACTAAGGGTTACTCGGGCCTTTGGTGTTCGTATATTGAAGGCCAACAATTGCTGCAAGGCCGACTGAGCTGTAAATTGATTAAAACATGCACATAAGGCATGTCCTTGGTGATTCCTCACAAGGAATCCCACTGCACCATGATTGTTGGCTTTAAAAGAGCCATCACGTTTTAATTTCAAGTCTACCAGGGGGTGCTATCAGTGGCGTAGCCAGGAATCTCGGAATGAGGGGGTGATTTATACCTAAATTTCCCCCCATTTAATTGCATATACTAGATAAATAATAATGTTTTTAAAAATGAATAAATAAACAAAAAACGATGTATCCAAAGCAAATGTCATTAAATTCAAATACAAATCATTAAAGTACTTCAAAACACTAATAT
>JAULKK010000009.1:6204470-6217682 GCA_032355705.1 Rubia peregrina
GGTGGTGCAGAAATAGAAGGAAAAGTGATGTAGAAATAGAAGAAGAGAAAGTGAAGAAGAAGAATGGTAGTAGAAGAAGAAGAAGAATAAGAATGGTGGCAGGAGGTGGGGTGGTGTAGAAAGAGAAAGAAGAAAGGGTGGCTCAGAAAAAAGAAGAAGAATGGTTGGGTGGGAGAAGGTGTGGTGGGTGGGCAGTGACGGAACTAGACCAAAATTTGAGAAGGGGTGGATCCTGGACAGGGTGGAGTTTAGCACTTCCAACATTAATTTTACCGAGGTAGATGAAGAACATGTATATCTACCCCCTTCATTCACCAGAGTTTGGGGGGCGCAATAGCTCGCTCCCTAATTCCGCCACTGTGGGGGAGGTAGAAAGAGAGGGTTTGCAATGTAAACTTTTAGTTATTTATGGCTAAATATGTCTTTTGATGTGTTAATTTTTTCTTTAAATGGAAAGTATGTAGATTTGGGTGGGATAGACTAAAAAGGAAAATGGCTGGGACGGAGGAAGTATTTTTATTCTGTCAATCTTTATTAATGGATTTGCAAGATTTTTCGGTGGAGAGCGATGAAGCGGTGAATGAAGCCATTGCTCTAGCATGACACAAGAATGGAAGAACATATGGATATGAGATGATGGCCTTATTCGCATGGAATTGGTTTCTAAATGATGATATTATGAGGTGCACCGTCACAAAATAATTCTTGAATGGCCTTCGTGTAGGTGTAGATTTATGTTAACCTCAATTTATCCAAATTCGAATGAGATGTTGAATCTGGTGAAACAAGTTCCTGTTCGGGTGGAATCCTAGGATGGGTATAAATAGCAAGGTAGTGAACTTGCTCCATAAGTTCTTAGTACAAGTCATGCTCTTTAAGGTAGAGGTGTTTTTGTCAAAGTTGCAGTTAAAGAACAAAGATTTGGGGGCAGAATCAGCGCCCCTCGGGAATTCCATCTCTCTTCATCATTTCATTCCAAGAGGAATTCCATCTCTCTCCAAGTTCATTTCCTGAGCTGGTTCCTTGAACACCAGGAGCTGTGTAGTTCTATAGTTCCGAGAGAACTTGCTTAGAAGGAAATGATGCAAACGCATTCAAATATTACATCAACGGTTGAATAGTTCTCATTAGTGGAGAACATGCCTATTAAAGGCATTCCCTTCAAGGCCTATTAAAGTTGTGCCTTTTATTGACCACCATTAAAGGCGGTTATGAACCGCCATTGTTCATTAGCCTGGAACTGCCTTTGATTTTTTTCAAGCTCGAAACAGGTGGTTCGAGAGTCGTACTTTATGATCAGTCTCGAGTGCAAAACTGATTATCCAAGTCTCAGACTACCTATAGGTTTTTTTAGCATGGACCTGATTTTTGAGTTCCGATTATGGAACTATTGATCAGACAACAAGTGAAATACAGTTATGAACTCGGAACGTCTCTGGGCTTCAAGACGTGTTTCTCCATCGGGGATCAATTCTTGATATGCAAGGGTTTATTTATTCAGGAAATACATTTTCTGGAGAAACAGTTTCGAGTCCGGAACAATATCTGATATATTTATTCTGATAGAGGAACATGAATTCGGGTCTATGTAAAATATTGATACATGGACAAAATGTAGTTTCTCAGTTGGAACTCCGATCATACGAGATGGAAAAATCAACATATTGCATTATAAATTGGCTTCTCAAAAGCCTCGTAAAACTGATTCAGATTGTACAAAATACAAGAGAATATGACACTACATATAAAAAATCTATAGACTGCGATAACAAAGCAAAAATCTATATATAGGAATAGAAGTCATCAAAAATCTATTCCGCACAAGTATTTCATCATATACTTGTCTCTCATAATACCACATTGGGATTCTCAATTGAATAGGAGCGGGAGTACACAAGATACCTAGCCAAGAAATTTCCTGCACTATTGATATCATCTTGTGAATACGGCTTGAAAACCTTTGGAAAAAATATGTGAAACAACAAAGTAACAAAATAAGAATTTGTCCAACAAGTGTCGTTGCTTAAAAACATTCTCGAAAGAATCATCTTTGTACTCACTTCATCGATTTCCAGGTTATCCTCACGAACATGTAGGACACATTCCGCTACGTATAGCATTACGTAATAGCAGCATTCTCATGTATTTGCTTGTTTTTCGTACTAATAAAAACAATTTAAATTAGTAACATTTAATTACAATAACTGATGACTAAATAGAATTTCGTGACATGAATACAGATTCACGCCTTGATTTGTATTAGGTCCAAACCCTCATTACCATTATTCATCAGACCTTTGATAGAGTCACCTAATATTTTAACAAACGCAGCGGATGGTTGGTAGTTAGGAGGATCCATCCAGTAAATGCACTTCTTGTTGGGGACAATATATATTAATCTCCAATGGTCACTATAACATTGGAGAAAAATATTTAAAAATAATAATGGATTAATGGATTAGCTTAAATGACATAAGTGTGTATCCATCACCATTCAATATACGGTTAAACGAATAATTTTGTATCCATTCGTCGAAGATTTTTGGAATGTGGTCAAACCTGTCCTAAATAGTACACTCAATTTCTTAAGTAAACACCGGGCACAAATACCCTATCCAACCCATGCCCTTTTGGTTAGAAAAATAATACATGTACCTTCAGAATGAAATTGGATGTTATCAATTAGGAAATGATCAGGAAATATAAATAATTTGCACGAAATGCTATATTACTTACAATAAGAACATAGACATTATTGTCTGGTTCACTTGTTCACACCTCTATAGGGATTTAAGTCAGTCCATGATGCGATGATTCTCGCTTTTGACCAAATATGCATTCATTACCCGAGAATATGTAAGTTGAGTTCGTTGGTGTTTGGCTAAGAAATCATGCAAGACCCTCACAAAATGTGGTGACTCCTAAATAACCAGTGCCCGGGTGATATGGGGTTTTGTAATCCTTTTCGCCTCAACTATTGGCTTAAATTTTATCATTGGTGTTTCCTTCAAATGACAATATTTATCGGGTCAACATAAATGAGGCAATAGGGCCACATAAGAAACATTCCCCGTGCGGATCCCATTCACTTGTAATCGCCTTTTGGAATTGGTAATAGGGTTTTGAGGACCTTGGGATTCTCCATTGAAACCCTACAAATTCCATCACTAATTGAAACGGAATGATGATGACACATCGATTCATGTAGAATTATGTTGGCAACATGTAGTGGCCTACCCTTTTCACCTCGATTAATGCATAGCTCACACAAATACGATGTCTAGATTGTGAGGGAGAACAGACATAATGTAAAATGAATTTGTAGCCAAATACTTGTCAATGAAATAATTTAATTCAACAAACCTTGTTTTCAGACGACACAATGGCTTTGACAATGTTATTTTGTTTATTTTTGGGGGATAAAAAATGGGTTGTTGGTTCATCTCAACTTCTCTCAGCGAGTGTCGTGATTCTCTAGACAGTGGCATCCAACCTGGTGTCAAATCATCCAAATTCTCAGGTATCGAGAGCCTTGTGTGCTCGACCAACTTTCTAATGAATAGTTCTTGTTGCTCCATCCGCTTGTCTCTAACGAGGACTTCCATTTGGAACACGTGGACTCTCGACAGTTTAGCCCGATCGTAGGATCGAACTATCCCAAATGCCTCTCTTTGGAGAAAAAAAATGGTCCCAATCCTCTAGCACAACCAGGGTGGTCTGGTTTACTTGTAGCATTACAAAGGATATCGTGCTTATCCGATGGAATGAATCGACCCTCCAATTGGTCTTGCTTTAACTTTGCCTACACATGAAATACAGTTCCATGAACTGTAATTAAAGGAAATAATAAACTCGACTGAAATTAGAATTAATAAATAAAGTCTTACCACTCTTTCCGTAACTTCAAAAATCATAGGTTTATCGTATCCACCCTTTTTTGTTTTGCCGGCTCTTAAAGAAGAGATCACATCTATCGATTTCTCGCACATCGATCGGTGTGACCAACAACCTTACATCCTCCTCGCTCATCCCCCCTCGATGGAAATTTGAACATCCCTTTCGAAACTTTCTTTCACTAAGCTTCCGATGTGTTTCTTTTTTCAATGCATTACTTTTTTTCCAACCATTGTACCCAAGATTTTTGGATGTCACAACCATATTAAAACTAAAATGAATATAATATACAGAGACAAACAAAAAAATTATTTTCATCACTTACATTTTCCTCATTATCCAAGGTCCTTCTCTTATGAATTTCCCAACTATCCGGTTGAATATGTGTATATGTCAACCATGGACAATCACCCTTTGTACTAGAGAATATGTAATCTCTAGACAAGGTGTACTTGTGTTCTCTCCAACTTTTGGACATCATGGTCATTACTTTCTTCTTCAAATCATCCCAATCCGGACAATCGATCTCAAATGGCTTCTATAAAAATTATATCAAATCATGATCAAATACGTCTACCTCAATTTATTTGAACTCTAGATGAAAGGAAAATGGTAGAAGCATAAACAAAGTAATAAATGCTAGTGGGTACCTTGCATTCCATCTAAAGGACGTCTTTTTATTCTTTAGGCACCTTGTGCCAATTATCGTACTTGATGTCTACCCTTGTCTTGCCCATTTTTCCTACCCAACTCGACCACTTAGCATGCTCTTCGGACAAATATTTTCCTCATTGGTTGAATATGAACAAAGTTGATTCCTTCCTTACAATTCTACATTCTAAAGTTCTACAACGTGTCCTAGTTGTGACGAACTCCTCCGACCCCTCTTCTTCATCTTCTTCATCGCATATTGTATCAGAATGTCCTTTGAACCCCGTAGGTTCTTCTTGAGTCCTTTTCTGTGACATTAAAGTACCTATGGACAATCAATATATTCAACTTTCAAATTACTAGCACACAATATAAGACATGACATTAAAATAAAAAAATAAATGGATCATAATAGCACACACCATCTACATATATCTTAGAAGAACACTAAAAAAATGGGATTGATAAACTTATCACCTCAACACAACTTCACCAACACTTTGATATGTACCTTTTCAGCAATAGATGGGGATTAGATGTTGAAATGATCTAGGTAGACCATATTATTCACCATGTAAAAAACCTAACCAAAATCTGAGATCTTTGGTGTTGATTCTTTAGAGAATATGTCATATAGATGAGAAATCTAGGGTTTTGGAAGGTTTAGTGATGCAAGTGAGAATTTATAAGAGATTTGTGAAGAATTTTGTGGAAAAAGGTATGGGGAGGGTTTTTGGAGGAGAAAATGGGAGGGAACTCGCACTCAAAATAAATGGGTATTAATTACCCATTTGAAAACCGCCTTTAATGCTCTATTTTTTAAAAGCCCTGAAATTAGTTCCGAGCTCAGAAAATCTATCGCTGAAGAGGTTCCAAATTAGTATCCACATCTTGTCTTTGTTAGATCGGACAGAATAGGTTCCGAGCTTGGAACCTATTCTCAGTATATAAAAAAAATCGGGGATGGGTTTTCATAACCCGTTTGAACTCTAAATTCCCAATTCCTCTTCCCCCAATTACGAACTCGTAACCTTCATTCAATCTTCTCCTAACCAACGAGCAAATGGGTCCTAGGTGTTTCCGGCGCTAAAATGGGCGGTGGATGTGGGAATGCTTCATCCGGAGTCATCGACCAACTTAAGAGCTCATAATGGATTGGTTGCAACAGCAATCCCATATACTAAACCAAAAAAATTTAAAACAAAGAGGGGTACATTCTTTTAGTTATAGGATCGTTACAAATTTGTGCCAGGTTTAGGTCGCACAACCCCTAACTAACAACTATAACTAATCCGTAAAAACTTCCTGAGCACCCCAACTCACACACTATGGGGTGAGCCTCCCACAAATGGACTTATAGTTAGGTCATGTGCTATATTGGCAATTTGATACTTGAGTTGTGCCTCCAATCTCTATCTTCATTGGGTTGCGACAGATCTATAGTTTGAAGAGACCGTAGCTGGATTTCTCTAATCACCGATGAGAAGTGCCAGTTGAAGGAGTTTCGAGGGCAGATCCATTTTATTTTAAAGCTGTCTGATATTGCATACCTCCATCTTTATTCAGTGTTGGCCAAATTTATCCGCATCGGGTTGCCACAACTCCGTAGTTCTCATCTTGTGAACCTTTGTGGAGGTTATCGCTGGATTTCTCTAATAAATGCAGCGAGACAATATTTAATCTCGCCGGAGTTGCAAGAGCACCAACTTCAAACCTAAAAAGACATTAAAATAGCTAAAACTAGTTAATCTAAAACCCTATTTTCATCCATAAAAGTTATGCTACAACGTATCTCTTTTATAGCCCATAAGTAGGTATTGTCTATGAAACATTGCCCTCAGAACCCGCTACAAATGCGGTTTTATTGCTGGAGGGAGCTTTGTTGTGCTCTAGAATGCTCCATTCAGTAAATACGTATTACTGCAGAAAGACCCATTTTCCTATTTATCAGTGAGTCAGACCATTTATCCGCCACAAGATGACCTATTTTGACTGTTGTCGGGAAACATTCCCACTACCAGCTTAGTCGATGCCATCTCTCCATTTCAACCACCATGAGCTTTCCATGGCTATAGCCGACCACGATGGATTTTGTAAAATGACGAGACTACAATGAAGTAGGAATAAGGTTAAGGAATGAGCTAAAAAAAGAATACGTTGGATGTGCTTTAGGCCTGGACTCTAGAAGGGCTTTGAGGTGGGAAGTTTTTACGTGCCGCCGGTCACTGCTATTGACCAGATAAACCCCCCTGACTTGTTCGCCATTGTCTAAGACTTTGTTCATCGTTGATCGGGAATTTGTTTCCGTTAACCGCTGCTAACCGGGGTGTTAACGACCACTGTCTGAAATGCTAGCTGTCGTTGCTCTGGATATTGACCATTGTTGACCAAGCCATTGACTCCCGTTGATCCATCATTTGATTACCTCGAATGTTGATTTTTTTCATCGTCAGATCTGTTTCTGGACCTTTAATGTTTCGTTGGCCAGATGTGCTACGGATCACCGGCCTTCATTAGCCGAATTTGACTTGCCTCTGCTAATTGACCTATCGCTTTATCAAGTTGACCCTAAACTGTTCGTCACCTATGTAACGGTGTTTTTTGTTTTGGTCTGCTGGATAGGCCGATAATGGGCTCTCCATCGCTCGGAGGGTTTGCTGAGCTTCTTCTCCGTTAGAGGTCACCTGCACATGACTTCACCCCAGTGCAATGGTGTCCACCGTGAGGGACTAAGAAGCTAGCCACGGTGGTGGCTAAGTTAATTCAGATGGGAGATTCTGCGACCCTGCCTTATATCTAATAAATAAAAGGATGAAAAGTAGAAAAATATGGGAGGAGCCACCGGACCTACAGTGGCGGTGGCGGTGGCTTCTCAACTAGGGTTTCTGTGTTTGAGCTTAGTGAGAGGGGATAGTAATTTCCTAGTGATAGGCTTTCTTACTACACCACTTGATATATTATTATACAAAGAGGCTCTTAATAAGTGTCATGTAATTAAGTTATAGACAGTTTATTTTATTTTCTCTCTTGTACATTGTATTTGTTAAATTAAACACTAAACTTTAAAATTAATAAAATATTTTCAAAGTTAAATATTGTACTTTTTTATATAATATTTCTGATATTTTCATATTCAAACACACCTTATTACATGTTTTAACTTTAAAAATACTAAAGTACATTCTTAAGTTTAAAAATAACATGACATGTCTATAAATTTATGACCTGACTGTTGAAGGTTAAACTTGAATCTGGGCTTGCCCAAATGACCTCTTAGTAGCCCATTATCTAGAAGAAGTCCAAATGAGTCTTAAAATTAGGAAGGTTGTAAAGTCATATGAATTTCATGGATTAATATATTGGCATTTGTGAACTAGAGTTAAAGAAGAAAAATGTTCCATGTTCAAACATACTGGAGATTTCAGATTTGGCGATTAGAATATTGCGCTGAAATTAGTTTATGGAAACTTGGAGTTTAAGAAATGTTTAATTCAGCCATATAGAAGTATAATGGTTTTATGGAAAATCCCTATAATTATGGAATTGGATTTATGGGATATTTTATATAAGGAAAATCTCTTTATTTATGTGATTTGGATATGCTTCAGAAACACATACGGAATAGGAATATTATGGAGATGATCATGGAGTATTCTGATATGCATATGGACTATAAATAGAGGACATTAACGGTTGCAATAATCATGATATTAATTGAGAAAAATATGCACTTTAGATTTACATTCTGCCGAGAGCTTTGCAAGAGGCAGAACTTATATGTTCCAACATACATGACCTGTTGATCAAGTTCAGAGTCATATGCCTTAATTCCTCGGGAGGAGGAGATCTAGCGTCAATGAGTTTCGATGTCAGATGGTGTCTGATCAAGGCAGATCGATAGCAATGAGAGCTTACAAAATCCACACGTTGTAATTTGAAAAGATAAGTATAGTTGTATGGTGTACTATGTACTATATCTTTCTGATTAGTGGATTTATTCTTAACTGGGCCAGGCCCCACAGATGTAGGTGGATTTCACTGAACTGCGCAACCAAGTTGTGTGTCTCGTATGCTATTTACTTTACATACTTGGTTAAGTTAGGATATATTGGAACATAGGTCTAATAGTTAAGCTAAAACGGTAAAACCAATATTTCAAAGGTACTAGAGTAAATTTTAAAGATCTCTAAAATGTGTAGATTTGAATGAAGTTGTAGAGAGTATTCTAGAGAGCTAATTGTAGTTATTAGATTAGAGTTAGGATGACAAGATCCTAGTCATTGGTTCGGTGATGCCACTAGCCATTGTATATATATAGGGGGTGATGTAGTAGGATTTGTATCAAATAAAAAATAATAGACGCATTTACCTTATACAAATAGTCTCTTCCTCCGAATCTTCCATTTCCACCAAACTATCTAAACCCCTTTTCAACCATTCAAAGTTTTCTTCCAATAAAATGGTATGAGAGCTTCCTCCCAACAAAGTGGTATCAAAGCATCCTTCCAACACATACCACCTTTCCCGAGCCTTCCCCTCAGTATATCTTGAAAATTATAGCAACTTTATGTATACCAAATATTGGTCACTCTTATCGTAATTTACTTTTTTTTTAATGTCAAGTTGAGCTTTATGGAAATGATTGGAATTCTAAAATTGTATCTGTTCCAACAGACGGTTTTCAATTCAAAAGTAAATCAAAAATATTTATGCTATAAAAAAGCCCATATTTGATAGAATGTACCACAATAATTTAAATAGGCGAAATTCATAAACCAGTTGGATCGGTTAGACTTTCAGAATCTAAGTTTGAAGAACAAGTTAAAGCTGTCATCAACATGCAACAAGAGGTTGCTATGAAAATTCTTGATTTGTCTATCAGAAGGCTTGAGTTTGATTCTCATGACAGTCTGTAAGTTAACTCATTCACATACATGATAGGACATCATACATTACTGACAAGAAATGAAGCTTTAAGTTCCATTCCTACTAACTAGCTCTACCCATAATCTTCTACTTCTGGTACAGCTACAGCTGTCACCGAGGTTAGCCATAACAAAACCTGCAAATACCTGAGATTCAATCCGGGGCTCGTTAATAAAGTTGGTAGAGAATACCATGAAAGCTATTGACTTAAAGCGATGATTGCGTTTTGCATAACCTGAATGCATCCAGCGATGTACATTGCCGAGTAGTGGCGCCCATGGAGTAGCATGTCAGCCAGCATTGCTAATGGGATTGTCAACGACATGCCCAAAGTTGCGACCAGAGGGGATGTCCAAACCACAGAAAGTGCCCTGATAAGTAGACATGAAATCCATGAAGAGAATATCATGGAACACCAACTAGAAACTTTTGTAAATGGAAAGAAGATACAGTTGAGAACATCAAGCATAGCATTTCTGTATGTTCAGTTCCCTTACGTTGTTTCTAGCATATGCTAATTCATTTTGACGCAAAACATGTGACTACACTTTAGACTCACGAATGGCAGTTGAAAAAGCAGAATCTCCGCACAACATGAGTGTTAGAGGCTTAGAGCTACGGGCGTGGCACTTGACATGGATGGCATTGTATCATGATTTTCCAGCACTACCATATGTTTTAGGTCCTTTAAATTATATAACTTATTCACAAACTATCATTAGCCACTAAATGGCTCAAGGCTACAAGTCACATAAGACTAACAGTCTGCATGATACACAGAAAGCTCATCAAGTCATCACCAAATGAAAGAAAGTCCATACATACCATAAGTAATCAGAAACAACACTTCCCAGCAAGCTATTCAGCAGAAGAGCTTCCCTGATGGATGCTGAACTAGGAAACTCAAACTTCGGTTCTACTCCAAGCACATTAAGTGGCAATACTGCAAAGACATTATTAAAGCTAAGCTATGATAAATACAGAAACTCATACCAATTTAAGAGCAGCCCTATACTCACTGATGGCTGCATTAAGTAGTCATGACCATGTTGACTTCTTTTAATTTTGCAAGACAAATTACGCTCAGCATCAGACAAGAAAGATCCGTACAATTTATAATATCAATTTAACATTGAATTAAAGTAAGTCACGTGACCTTGTTTTGAAATAAGGACGTGAACAATGATACACGACGGTTGAACAACTGAGAGCAGATCAACCCCCAGAAACATAAAATATCTATGGTTTAACCTCATTTTTACAAGATCCCGTGTGGGAGACCATTGACTGGTCTGATACTTGAAAAGTTCGAAGGAGAGTTATAACATCAAAATTTGCATATGAAATGTGTAAGCGACTTGTCACTTACTCAGCCACCAAAGGCCTAGGAGAGTGAAGAGCCCTATGAATCCAAGAATCTTCTGCATATCATTTTTGTCACCATTTGGTCCAGCAGATTTCTTGAGCATCACTGCACATCAGGATTCAGTACATTCAAGTCTACATCAAGACAAGAAGAAAACAGAAAAAGTTCTAGCAATCCATATTGTTTTTATTCATGCAGGTACAATCTCCACCTGTATATAAGCCATAGCACACAGCTGAAAGCAGACCAAAGACGTCTCCAATGATGGTATGTTGTTTACTCCTAGGTAACATCAACGGAGCTTCAAAATGACGTGGCATACAAAAAACTTTTGCAGAAAAGGTAAGATACTTTGCCGTAAAGATAAGCAATCTACAATCTATAACCTTCACTTTGGATGGAAGACAATCTTATACTTATAAGTAGCAAAGTAGCTTACTGAACAACAATAAAGATACATTGTACTTAACATAGTAGCAAAAGGGTAACATCACTAGATGAATTACTTAGCACCTGAGAAAAGATTCCGTGACCAATAGGGACAATTTCAATGGAGATGGCTGAAGGAAGAAAGATGAAGTGACATACTCAGAAATTTATTGTGAACAAGCTTTCACCAATGCAAGAAAACTGTTATTTGTTGTTTAGAAAACAACCCTTTTTGCTATTTTAGCATATATACCATTCTACAAAAAACAAGGTTTTATGAAGTAAGAGCTGCATTTTACAATTAATCATGAAGCATGTAAAGTGGTTTGTTTTTCCACCAACAGTAATCTGTTTTATGAAACTTAGTTTTCTAATGCCTTAAGGTGAAGCCAGATCGACACAATTAATCATGAAGCAAATAAAGTGATTTGTTTTTCCACCAACAGTAATCTGTTTCATGAAACTTAGTTTTCTAATGCCTTAAGGTGAAGCCAGATAGACACAATCGACCTCATTAGAAAGATATAGCTCTCACTAATGCTAGAAAAGTATTTGTTGTTCAGCAAAAAACCCTTTTTGCTATTTTAGCATGTACATATACCATTCTATGTAAACCAAGGTCTTATGAAGTAAGAGCAACATTTTCCAATGAGTCATGAAGCATATAAAGTGGTTTGTTTTTCCACCGACAGTAATCTGTTTCATGAAACTTAGATTTTTAATGGCTTAGGTAAAGGTGAAGCCAGATCAACACAATAGACCTCATCAGAATGAAATTGCTTTCACTGATGCAAGAAAAGTGTTATTCGTTGTCCAGCAAAAAAAAAACCTTTTTTACCATTTTAGCATGTATACCATTCTATCAAGACCAAGGTTTTATGAAGAGCAACATTTTCCAATCAATCATGAAGCATATAAAGTGGTTTGTTTTTCCACCAACAGTAATCTGTTTCATTAAACTTAGTTTACTAATGCCTTAGGTAAAGGTGAAGCTAAATCAACACAATAGACCTCACCAGAAAGAAATGGCTTTCACTAATGCTAGACTGGTGTAATTTGTTGTTCAGCAAAAAAAAAAAAAATCCTTTTTACCATTTTAGCATGTATACCATTCTATGAAGATCAAGGTTTTATGAGGAGCAACATTTTCCAATCAATCATGAAGCATATCAAGTGGTTTGTTTTTCCACCAACAGTAATCTGTTTTATGAAACTTAGTTTTATAATGCCTTAGGTAAAGGTGAAGCCAGATCGACACAGTAGACATCATCAGAAAGAAATAGCTTTCACTAATGCCAGAAAAGTGTCATTCATTGTTCAGAAAGAAAAAAAAACCTTTTTGCTATTATAGCGTGTTCAACATTCTATCAAAACCAAGGTTTTATGAAGTAAGGCAACATTTTCCGATTAATCATGAAGCATGTAAAGGGGTTTGTTTTTCCACCAGCAGTAATCTGTTTCATGAAACTTAGTTTTCTAAGGTCTTAGGTAAAGGTGAAGCCAGATCGACTCAATATATCTCATCAGAAGGAAATCTGATCTTTGCCGTTTAGGTTCAAGCAATAGTTCTAGTAACACGAGTGATTAACTTGCCTTATATTACTTGTTCATGTTGTCTTCATAAATACTGCTACAGTGTTTTAAACTTATTACAAGTCTAATTTGGTAAGTGTGTGCTGCCTATTAATGTTCTGATGTGCCAATATCTGGTAATAAATAAGCTATACTTACTCAGAGGCACTCTGCATTTCATCAGCCGCCCATGTTTTCCCAAAGGTGGTCATTCCAACGCCAGCCATGCTAACACATACAGCAGCAATCTTGGTATAATTTACAGATTCCTTGCCAATGAGAGCTCCAAATATAAGTGTGAAGAGCCCTGATGTTGATGTCAAGATGGTAGTACTAGCTACACTGGTGTTAGCAAGAGCAGAGCTTGAGAAATA
>JAULKK010000009.1:6263939-6275004 GCA_032355705.1 Rubia peregrina
CGATGAATTCATTAATATCACATACTCCCCCGATTCTCTATAAGTGACACCATAGATTTAGATGCTTGAATTTTGGTGGAGAAAGTGAGTGGAAGAAATTGAATGTATAATATAAAAAGTAGAATGAAGGGATGAAATTGAAGGAATATTACCAAAAATGGAAAGTGTGCTGATACATAAGAAATAACTCAAAAAGGAAAGTGTGTCAATAATAGAGAAATAGAGGGGGTACGATAATACTTATATATCTATTCATATATATATATATATATAAGTATGGCTGTAAATATATATATATAAATATTTTTGAATATATATATATATTCAAATATATGTAGTCAAAGTTGCCTAGTGAATAATGTAAAATAATAAAGTGTGAAGTTTGAGATATGACAGAGAGTCCCCCGTCCCAAATTGATTTGTACGAATTCTATTTATTTAGTTAAAATTGGTTAATCTGAAAAGTAAAAATTGAATAATATACAAAGTAATATATTTTCATGTGTGATCTTATTAGCATAGCTGTAACATCTATTTTTTATATTACTAGCAGAGTACCATCGCACATTGCGCGATATTAATAATCAAAATATCAGGATGTACATTTTGTGTCTTACATTTAAATGAAAACAAAGTTTATTTAAAATTTTAAAGTTTAGTCATTTAAGAAAACTATATGAGTTATGAAGTAAAATAATTAATTTAGTTAGAAATCATTAAATATTAAATATAATAAAAACTGATTATTTTTATATTATCCCATTCGATTTTTTAAAGTAATTATTTATATGTTGAGATTCATTTTTAAAATGTTATCATAATTATGTGTATCTCATTGTAATAAATAAAAATAAATATCTAATGATCTAATTAGACTCACTAATTATAAAATATCATCTTTAATAGTTAACCGGTCTAAAACAAGACTTTGTCATATATAATAAATAAATAAATCATATGTATGCATATTTCTATCAAATGTACTCTATTATTGTATTAAAAAATCCAAACATTTTACTATTTCAGATTAGTATTTATTTGAATTTGCTTTAGTGTGTATATATATTAACAAGTTATGATTGCATATATATAGTAAAGAATTAAAATCAGTAACATATTATAGTATTAGTATGTTATTTTTAGATAACTTGGGTTTAGGCTAGTCAAAATGACTTCAATATCCCTTGGTTGACAGCACTAAGAAAACAATTTATATTATATGGTGCTTGGATAAAAGGTTTTAGTTGTAATATTAAAATTTTATTATGCAACATGCAATAGTTATAAGTTTATGACCCGATTAATTCAAATCAAAAATTTTATTAGATTTATTCTAATTTGCAGTTTAAATCTTGGTCTTTTCATACTTTATGGAAAAACCTTCTTTCAAGAGACATAATCATTAGGATAAGCACAAAGTTTTAAGGAAACAATCTCCAATAATACCGTTTCATCATAGCAAATAGTGAGGCAATAGATCAAAATGTAATTATTAGGAAATGGAGCTGAAAAACGGGTTAGCAAACCGGGTTATAATATGAATTCGGGTTAAATGATAAAATCAGTGTCTTTTTTTAAAAAATAAAATCTCCAAAATTAAGGAAGTTCAATCCTTCTAAACTTCAATATGATCGAAACTCAATTCTACACAACGAATCGAAGCTTTGAAATACATTGTCGAACTCAGGTTTTGTTCATCCGCCATTTTTTTCTTGCAAATCTAGAAAGCATCGAGCTCTGATTTCGTTCATCTGCAACGCGATGATGAAACAAAATCAGGTTTGAAAGGTTTTACGATTTGTGAGGGTAAAATCAAAAAAGGTAAAATAAAATTTACAGTTTCAAATCATAATTTTCATCAACACTAGCCAAAATTTTGAGAAATCTCATAAACGAATTTGATGAAGGTGTTGTTTTAACCTGTGTAAAATGAAGCAATTCAGAGAAATGAAATTATTTTGTATAGAGGAGAAAGTAGTGAAGATGTTGAAATTGAAAATTCAACAAAAATTCATGAAGTTTTGGATTTTCATTAATGTAATTATGTTACTAAATGTTACATTGCGAAAATATTGTTAAATGAACGATGAAACTACATGAACACATGAAATAATGTGTTCATATTTTTCTAGATGGTTTTTCAAGGTCTGAAGGTTGATTAAATATATTTTGTTAAGAAGTTTTTGATATTTAATGTTTGCGGGAATGTATGAAGTAATATGTTAAATGTATGATGAAACTGCATGAACATGTGAAGTAATGTGTTCATATTTTGCTAGATGATTGTTTGAGGTGTGGAATTTGATTAGATGTCTTTTGTTAAGAAGATTTTGATATTTTAATGTTTGCTGGAATAAATGATGTAATATGTTAAATTCACGAAGAAACTGCATGAACACATGAAATAATGTTTTAATGTTTTACTAAATGATTTGTCAAGGTCTAAAATTTGATTAGATGAATCTTGTTAACAGGGGAAGAACCAGGAATTTCTTAGGGAGGGGGGAAGTTATATTTTAAAAAATTGAATCGATCATTAAAATGACAAAAAGCATAGTAAATTATGGCATTCAAAGGACGGAAAATCAAATATTAAAGATAAACTAGTGCTAAAAAATAAAATAAAATATATATTTTTGAAATGGACGATCTTCTTGTTTTTTATTTAAATTGTTCTCTCCTCTCTTTGATCATATAAGAATTATCGATATCGAATCAATGTTAAATGTGTCTGCAATATCCTTTTCAATATAAACCAACAAATAATCTCGCAGAAAATCATCTTCCATTCAGTTGCGGAGACATGTTTTCACGATTTTCATGGCTGAAAAAATCGTTCAGATGTTGTAGTAAATGCTGGAAGAGTCAAGACAAGGACAATAGTTTATAAAGTAAGGGATACACGTCTACCTTTGTCGTGGTCACATTTTAAGATGAAGTTATTTTCGATTAATACTTATAATTGGAATCAAAAGCTTTTTTTATACGTGCGGCTTGGATAGAACAAAAACTTGCGTATAATTAGATAAAACCCAAATCTTAATTGGATAGAAATTTAAAGATAAAAATTATTTCTATTATAACCTTTTCCAAGTATAACTTGGATTAATATTAAAGGTAAAATTACATTAAAAAGAATTCTATTTCTTAATGGACTCTAAAAAAAATTGAATGTAAAACTTTTCTCACGTATATCTTGCAGCAAGGTATTGTTTTGGGGGGAACCACAGCCTCTTTAAATTATACAAAAATAAATAAAACACAAAAAAAACACAAAATACTAATGATAAAAAAAGTTGGCGGGGACCAAGCACCACATGGCCCCCTATGTTCTCTCACTGCTTGTTAAGAAGAGTTTGGTATTTTGAAATTTGTTGGAGCGTCTGAAGTAGTATGTTAAATACACAATGTAATAGCATGAACACATGAAGTAATGTGTTCGAATATTTGCTAGATGACTCGTCAAGATCTGGAATTCGATTAGATGAATTTTGTTAAAAAGAGTTTGTTGTTTCAAAATTTGCTGGAACGTCTGAAGTAATATGTTAAATACACAAACATGAACACATGAAGTAATGTGTATAAAAATTGCTAGATGATTCATCAAGGACTGATATTTCATAACATGAATGTTTTTATGAAGAATCAGATATTTTATTTTTTGCTGAAACATCTAAAATAAGATGATACATACAAAATGCCTAAACACATAAAGTAATTTTATATATTGCTAGATGAATCATCAAGGTCTAGATTTCATTAGATGAATATTGTTATGAAACGTCATAAATAAGATGTTATGTACCTGATGAAACTGTTTAAACACATGAAATTATGTGTTTATATATTACTAAATTAATCATTAAAGTCTTGATTGAATTAGATGTTTGTTGTTATGAAGAGTTTCATTAATTAAAGTAGATTGAATATATACATGATGTAAATGCTTAAACACATGAAGAAATGTGTGTATATGTGTATCATCAATGTCTACATTATTGGTTAGAATAACATAAGTAAGTCCTCAAATGCATGAACAAATTGCATAAATTGTTAATCTAATGAATTTGTATATGTTACTGGTTGCAGTAATCTATTTTGACCGCAGGTTAAGCAACTTATCGAAAGTCGATGTCACAAATTGATTCACATGTTTGAGAGCAAAGACACAATTGAAATTTCATGATTTGTAATGAACAGTAAAATGCATCAGGATTTAGGGTGCGGTCGTCAACACCGAGAGCTAAGAAAGACGAAACCATCACAGAGAAGTATTTTATTTGCTCGTGTCAATGAAGCACAAAAGTGAAGAGATCGACAATGTTACTGAAGAGGCCAATCAAACGATTAGAAGAAAATCAAGAAAATTGTTATTACGAGAACATGATGTAAATCCAGAATTCAGGTTAAACTAGCCTTGGGGATATTTGCATAACATGACCGGTGAATGACTTTGATATTCTATCACATATAATACATGTAAACATATTTCTCTTGTCTACGCCGCATATTGTGGGTGATAGTTGACATTTCCCAATGTCTGTCACACAAAGGTACCTAACCCCATTTTGATCCTATCAACACCGCATTTGCAATTAGGGAAAGTTTGTCAACTAACACAGAATCCAAGCAGCACTCCTGTTTCCCCATAAAACTCACTCTCATTGCTAACGTGCCCCGCGTAAAGGATTAAGTGCCTAAGCAGTCTTGCCTTGCTAGCATTGCGCCCGTTAGATATGAGAGTAAGGAAATACATCCTAGGCACTCCACTATGGTCCCTAGGCCTATAGAGGTAAATGAATCGGTGTCTCACGATGACTCTAGGGTTAAACGACGATGGTCGTTACACAACAACCCTAGTCTCTACAAACAATCATGCCGAATTTATCGGGGTACCACAGCCCCTTGGCATGAGCCGCCTGGTGCAACGCGGCCCGTGTCACCCCAAGTCCTTGTGCGGCTAATTATGGACATGGGTTGTTTCCTTGAAAATGGCCCGTGTCGCTTCAACTCAAATATTCAAAGACCAGCCGACGGGGTGTGACGATTAACATGGTCGCACCATATTTTACTCAGAAATCAACTGCCAACCAACGCCCCTCGAGAACTCACACAGCCAGCATTGTTCAACTGATCAAAAAGTGCTTCCAACTAATAGCCTGAGCCAAACGACATGGGGTGCAAACTTTAGAGGTAAAAAATAAAGGTACAGCCGACGATCGGCGCCATCTAATATGGCATGTGCCAGACATAGCCATCACGTCCTAGGAGCCTCCAGCATGGACCGTTCCAGGTAACATGGGTCATACCAGCCCCGAATGGTGCAACCACACCCGGCTGCACAGCCTGCACCCTTTCCGGGGCTAGGGTTTTGTCACCCTATTTTGGGCCTTGAATCCCTTATAACTATATATATGTACCTATTCTACTAGGGTTGAAGTTTATGCTCATTTTTACTTTTTAGGAGACTATGGTAGAGAGAGAAAGTTTCATTCTTCTCTCTAATTTCTTTTCTTCTTTTATTTTTGCCCAAGGGTATTGAATCTAACGAAATGCTTGGGTTCAATGCTTAGGGAGTTGTTAATTAACTAGGGGTTTGTATTTGTATTCATGATTTGGTGTTTGTATTGAGAGTTCTATAGATCTACCTTTCCTAATTTGCTTATGAATATTATGTTATCTTGTTCTTCATATTTTTATCAATTACATGATTGTCACACTAAGACTGGCATACACCGTAGTCTACTTTCATGTTGGCACAATTATTTATATCTCCCGGGGAACAAAACTTAAATGTACTTGGGATAACGATAGTTCGGGACCGTATGGGTATGTGCATGTTGGTCGCCAAGTCAACGTTATGATTGACTATACACTAGTCTTAGTCGATGAATTAGCCCGAAGGGTTGCAGATAGCGATAGCGATAGTAGCAAACTAGAGTTAGCATTACGCAACCTTAGAGCCTTTGGGAAAATGTCTATTCTTTTGCCTCTGTAGGCCTAGGGATAAAGCATTCGCAGTGTAGTGCCCAGTGGTAATAGAACGGGAGAGAATTAGATATACACAACGTGTCGCACCATTGTTGTACTCCACTAATTACGAAGGCAGGGTTGATGAAAGAATTTCATGCACACTTTACGTGATATGTATGGGAAAGTGTTGACCATCGACCACACTACGTGTCATAAGAATTAGGATAGGTTCATATATCTTGAATATGATTGAATCGAGGATCAAAACTTTTCACCAATCATGTTGCGCAAATACTCTCCAAGTGCTAGTTTATATAGTTTATTCTCTTGAGATCTTGCATGATTGTAGTTGTTAGATAAACCCCTCCCCCCAAAACCTGTGGATTGGATTGACGAACCGATTGTGGGTGTGTAGTTAATTTTTAGATTCATAACATCTCTATGGACGACCACGATTTTTCCACTATCTACCCCATAGGTAGCATGGTAATAGGAATGGGAGTATCATTACAAATTATTATCTTTAAAATGCTCCCCTCTCAGTTTAGTAGATTTCTCATGAAAAAATGTATATTTATTTGCGACGCTTGGAGGGGACGGGTCACATCTCGTAATCAGTTTGCAGATAAATATGAGTGGTCGTCCGGCTCCTTGCATTTTCCATTGGTTCATGTATAGCAATGAGTTTTTCTTAAACTGCAGAGAGATCCTGAATGCTTCGTAATTGATGTCATGATGAGCTCTCACTTTACCCCTTGGAAGCCCACTATATTGCAGCAGCCCTACCATCTTATGCTTGAAAATCTGCGTCTGCATCAATGTGCATCTAGCTAGTGTAAGTAGGATTTAGGTGGTCTGCCTGTGTGTATCATATCAGTTGGATGTCTCCGACTTGGACCCGTCTTGGTTCATATGCTTGTGTTTGGCTCATCATTTGTTCCAGGTCCATCTACGCTGAGTTGGATCTGGTAAGGTCCTTATCCCTGATAGGTCTTAATCAAGATACTTCTCTTATGTTTCCTTGATGATATTTAGAATGGCCTCAACGAAAATTGTCGTAGTTATATCATTGCTTTGTTCCTTCCAAACCATATTGCCCATATAATGAAACATGTGAGGTTGATATCATCATTTTCTAGTGCTACCTTGAACCATTCTGGTAGCCAATCTTTGAGTTGGATAAGGTTACTCTGTCCAAAGTTGAACCTCATCCTGGATGTTCTCCAAACTCTTCTTGTGATGCTATGCAGGTTTTTCACTTGGAGGTGGCACATTTGGCAGATGGGTGAGACCTCCATGTTCCTAATTTTCAATTCCAGTTCTGACAGTGCCACATTTTATGCGAGTCTCCATACCAGATATTTAACTTTCTCTGGGATCTTCAAGTTTCACAACTTCTTCCATAGTTTTTGGTCGGGTTATGTGATTGTCATCGGAGATGAGCCTGATGGTTTGTATCTCGCTCTTGTATTCCATGCCTCGTGGTAGCCACTTTGACTGTATACAACCAGTCATTTTCCCAAAATTGGTAGTCCTTTTGTCCGAGGATGGCAAGGGGAATGTGGATTCCAACAGTGTCATTTGCTATTTATGGGTTGAAGAACAACCTAAGTAGTGGCATGCGCCATTGCTTTGCATTGTCAATCAGGTCACTGACTTTGAATCCGAGTTATGGTGAAAATTGTCTTTCGTGCCTTATCGGGTTTTGTGGTTCAGGATCCACTCATCGTGGATATCTATTCCACGACCATCTTTCCATTTGAGCCCATTTTTAATAAGGTCTCTTCCCCAAAGAATGCCCCTTCATCCCTACGTTGAACCTTGTTTCAGTTTGACTTTCTAGAAATCCTCCTTGTTGCAATACTTTTTTAGGAACAATTTTTAAAAATTACTCTTTGTCGGTTATGAGCTTCCACACTAATTTTCCTAGCAAGGCCTAATTCACCTGTTTTGTTGATCGCATCCCTAGCCCCTCTTGCCATTTGGAGTGGCACATTGATTCCCACGACTTCCATTGTCTGCCCCTTCCACTTATTTCCCCTGCTCATATGAATCTGGTCAGGTGGCTATCAAATTTTTTTTTTTGCAACTGTGAAGGGTATTCAGAAAGTGCTGAGGGTGTATTGGGTTGTTGAGGAGAAAACATGCTTGCTAATGGTGACCATTCCCACCACTGACAGGTCTCTGGTCTTCCATATTGATGTTTTTGCCTTAACTCTTTGGATCAGTTTGTTGAACATCCCCACTTTTGAGCCAGCAAAATGCCATGTCATGACCTAAGAAGTTTTCCTTGAGTAGATCTGCGAAAACTCTGAAGTAAAGAATTTTTTATCTCGATTATTTGGAAAAATAAAAAATCAAGGTAAAAGATTTGATTAGTGCTTATATGATCTTTTACAAAAGCTAGATGAAGTCAATTTAGATACCCCACCCACTGGTAGGTATGAGCATCAGGTCGGGACAAAAGTCGCAAACCAAAATATGCAAGAGTTGTGAAAAATAATGTTGACAAGATATCCTCACCATTTTCTATCAAAACAGTGCAAAGAAGAAAACATAATAACAGTACAACACGAGACATGAAATACATGATATAATAAGATTGCAAAGAAAATAAAGTGGAAAGAGAAGCATCATTGAGTGAATGATACAAGTAGAAAATGAACCTTCGCTTTTACCATTTGATGCATAAGAATATATATATATATATACACACACACACACACATATATACATAATCACATGAGCACAAAGAGTGATGTACCTTGTTTAAATCATAGGAATAACAAGAATTGCATTCAATCTTGGATGAAATTTCAAGGTCACGGTTCCCCATTTCCATTTGCTTGTCTGCAATTTGTCTGGATGAAGGTGAGGCTTTCCGGTATAGATATACGTCCATTCTCTTGAGCATCATAATATGAGCAAAACTAGGAGGAATTTCCTCAAGATTAAAACAATGTTTCAGGACTAATCGTTCAAGCCATGGAAAGGCCAGTTCACGATCATTCCAGTGTTGATGTTGCACTTCTGACAACTCCAAGAACTTAAGGTTTAAGAAATCACCATATTCCAAGTCCCATCTTAGCTAGAAAAAGGGTGAGCGTCGCAATTTGAGAACTTCAAGGTTTGGTAGCTTTCCAATTGTTGATACTGAACTTGTTCTTAGAGAACAGAAATCCAAAGTCAGCTTTAGGAGAGTCATGGCAAAATCTAAAGATGGATATGGATCACGGAAGAGATCTGCAAAGTTAGACTGAAAGAATGATTTCTCATAATAATTATCATTCACCATGAAGAGAATAAATAGAGAGTACAAAGCATAAAGGTAGACTAGTTCTAATATAACTCTTATACTAGTTACTACGATAAAATCAAATTTAATCATCTAACTGATTTATTCTGACACCCCCCTCAAGCGAAGCGTCGGATGTTCGCCGACGCACAACTTAGATATGAAGAACTCGAACAGCGGATGCGAGAGCCCCTTGGTGAAGACATCCGCTATCTGAAGAGAGGTAAGTACCTGCGCAACTCGTAGCTTGTCGGAGGCCACTAACTCTAGAACAAAGTGATAGTCGATGTTGATATGTTTTTTCGCTTGTGAGCCACTAGATTTTGAGCCAAGAAGATAGCGCTACCGTTGTCACATAACAGCAACGGAGAACCGGACAAAGGAAATCGAAGGTCACGAAGCAAGTGAGCGAGCCAAACAACCTCTGAAGTGGTGTTGGCCAGAGCTCGGTACTCAGACTCGGTGCTGGATCGAGAAACAGTGGGTTGTTTCTTGGCACTCTGGGATACAAGATTCCCGCCAAGGAAAATAGCATATCCCTAAGTGGAGCAATGAGTCTCTAGACAGTGAGCCCAGTCGGCATCAGAATACCCCCAACACCTCGGGAGAACTGGCAGAATGAAAGGTGAGACCAAAATGAAGAGTAGCTCAAACATAGCGCAGAATCCATGTAACTGCATCAAAATGATCGTCTCTAGAGTCCTGAAGATACTGACTGACTGACCTGACCGAGAAGGCCAAGTCTGGACGAGTGATGATCAAGTACTTAAGGGCTCCAACCAAAGAATGATACAGAGATGGATTCTGGAACGCAGAGCTAGTAGAACTGTGCAACTGAGAACCTGGCACAAAACGTACACACTGGTGAAGCATCAGGCATCCTTGTACAAGTCAGAATGTCCCGAGCATACTTAGCCTGACCAAGAAGTAAACCTGATGAAGTAGGGGAAACTTCAAGGCCAAGAAAGTAATGAAGAACGCCAAGATCCTTAATCGTAAACTCACGATGCGTTCGATCAATAAACTAACGAAGGAGAGTCGAGTCGTTCCCTGTGAGAATGATGTCATCCACACACACCAAAAGATAAAAAGCAACGAGGAACCTCTTGAAAGAAAGAACAATGACGTGTTGGCAGAGCTGCACTGAAAATCGAGTTGAGTCAAATAAGTGCTGAAATGCTGGAATCATGCACGAGGAGCTTACTTAAGTCCATAAATGACCTTTCGCAAGTGACAAACATAATCTGGATGAACGGGATCCCTATAACCAACTGGCTGCTTCATAAAGACCAGAGCATCGATAACACCATTAAGAAAGACATTCTTGATATCTAGCTGATGTAGCGGCCAGGAGCGCATGGTGGCAAGACCGGAGCAAGAACTGTCCGAATAGTGGAGGCCTTTACCACTTGACTGAAAGTGTGATCAAAATCAAAACCTGGAATCTGTGAGAAACCTTGCACAATAAGTCTGGCCTCATGACACTCAACAGTACCATCTGGTTGATACTGCAGCCGATAAACCTATTTAGAGCCAACAATGTTAGCGTCCGAAGGGCGAGGCACCAAATCCCAAGTGTGTTGACCACGAAGAGCCACCAACTCGTCATCCATGGTGGTAACCCAAGCCGGATCCTGAAGAGTAGTGCGATAATCCATCGGCTCATAGTGAGCAAGCAAGGCAGCAGTAAGACCATGAGCGATAATATCTGAATAATATATGCGCTAAATAGCTCCAATCGTTGATCGAGTGACCATGCGATGAGTGCAAGTCCGAGGAGTGGAGACCGGAGGAGAG